>SKCR01031993.1:0-189367 GCA_019454045.1 Zanthoxylum bungeanum
GTTCCCCTATGGGAGGGGTTAAAGCCCTTTACCACGATGCTTTGCCGCGCCGGTTGATGTGTGTTCGGTTGGATGCAAGATACGTTCAATCGGGCATACTTAGTTTGATATTATTGTCTTTATCTTTTTATGCATTAGTTGCGTCATTTGCCTTAGTCTTGATTTAACGCATTACGATTCATATACCTATGCCATGATGACTTTGGAGCATTATTTCTTGTGATATATCGGATGGAAACCCAGACATAAATTCCGTAGCCGATTCCGAATGGACGGTAATGCGGTCTGTACTTGGGATACAATTCCACGTACCACTTGGAAAGGTGCTCACATGTATGCTTGTGCGGTTATTATGTATGCTTGCGTTTTTTATGAATATGATATGCTGAATGAAGTTGTATGTTCGTTGTTACTTGAGGTATTTTCAGGCATGTGTTCTTAGATGTGAGATATATGTGAAATGTATGTATAAGTTTTATTTTGTACCCGTGAATTTAGAAGCATGATACTCTTGGAAATAAGTGCTACTTAAGCCTGATTAAATTATTACATAAATCCTGTCATTACAAGTGGCATAAGTAAGGGACCATTCTGAACCCAATGGTTTGAGGTCTTCCCTTGCGAGGGGTGAGTGCGGCCGTAAATCTCATTTTCCCGGTTCACACCGGGTGGCGACTCCATTATTCTCCGGTTTAGTCCCCCGTGGCTACTCCGTACTCCCGACGGGCCGCGAGACCGGGACAGCATGCGTCACCCAGTTCCTGTGTTCCCACAGCGGTATCCTCATTTAAGGTCTTTAACCAGATTAAATTGAATAACCAACGACCAGTATGGTGGTATCCTCATTAAGTCAGGTTTTAAATAGTTTATATATTATATTTTTAGGAGATTAATCTAAATAGCAATAGTAAAAGAATTACCTTTTCCCTTAGCATGGAGAAGTTACCCTCGCATAGTAAACGGTTAAAAAGTAAAAATAAAATTACTATTAAAAAAAAATAGAATTACTATTACTATTTCAGAACTTAATTAAAATTAACTACAAATCTGAAATTAAAAGAAACTAAGAAGAAAACTCCCTATTTACATCAGAGGATTTCAAGGAAAATGTACATTTGAAACTGAAATTTGAAGCTGAAATTATAGGCCCCGGTAGACCTTGGGCGTCGCGACGCCAATGGCTTTGGCGTCGCTACGCGATGACGTGGCACGACCTTATTGGTTGCTTGGCATCTCACAGGACACGTGGCAGGGCGACTGAAAAATTTCGGCTCGTTGAATTTTCGACACGTGGCATGGCGGCGCTGTTAGCAGATCGCTTGTGATGATGACACGTGGCATGGCGCACTTTAGCAAAGTCAAACTTCTCAAACTCTGACTTGTGGACCCGGCGCACGTTAGCAGATCGCTTGCGATGATGACACGTGGCACGACGCACGTTAGCAAAGTCAAACTTCTAAAACTCTGACCTGTGGACCCGGCGCACGTTAGGCCTCGCGACACTAAGGGTTTGGGCGTCGCGACGCGCAAAATTACCAAAATGCCCTTTTTGATAATTTTTCACAGTTTTGCTCCAAATCACCTCCATAATGTCCTGAAACTTTATTTATCTACAAAATAACACAAAACACATCAAATATTCACAAAACTCAAGAAACTATACAAAATATTAAGTTAAATGAGTGGGAAATAGTGATACATTTATCACTCATCACACCCCCAAACCTAACATTTTACTAGTCCTCGAGCAAAATAAAATAACATAATAAAATTTAACTAAGCCACTTTCGTAGGGATCACAGTTGCATTTAGCTTAGCAACAAGCCTTTAAACCCCTAGTGTCCCTAGTGGACGAGTTGTAGTCTCGTGAGGTTTTTACAGCAATGATACCCACAAACATTTTATAAAAGTAAAAAGAAAGTAAACTAATGCACACAAAAGCAAAAAGACAAGCGAAAAGAGAATAAAGAGTTAGTGACTAATTAGGTGAAACTTCTACTCCAAGTTACTAGTTGTTTTGTTTCATTCTAAATTACTGAATAAGTAAATTCCCGGTTATATTTACCATTCTCCATATACACAGCCAACACATATTAATCACTCATTTTTGCCCACAATAGTCATAAGTATAGTTGATAAGAGAGTAATATTTTGTCCAAAGTTTTATCAGTTCACACTTTTTTAGTAGTAAAAGTTATAAATTCACCTATCAATGGCACATAAATTTTCTTTTTTCTTTTTCTGATTTTTTCTTTGATTTTTCTGTATTTTTTATTTATATACAATATCTTCCATCTATGTAGCGAGTGTTGGGTCGGTGGCACCCAATCAGTTGGCTTTAGGCACCAGATGTTAAGACACCCCTACAGACTTAATTACTCAGACTTCAGATATATATATATATATATATATATATATATATATATATATATATATTTTCTGTCATCTTTTTTTGATCCATGTAGTGAGCTTTGGGCCAGTGACTCCCAACCAGTTGGTTTTAGGGCACTAGGTGTTAAAACACCCTTACAGACTTAATAACTCGGATCTCAGATTTTTTTTTATTCCATCACTTTTTGAGATGTTCCTCCAATTAAACTAGAGCACTGAATATTACAAACTTTTCAATTTTTAGCTCATGTCTGTATGTTACTATGTATGTTGATAATACCTGTCAACTGAGCATATGAAGATCTATTTTAGTCAGTTTTATGGAGAATTCACAAATTAAATAATTCAAAATGAAATAAACAAAATTAACTTGTTCAAAAATGATTTGAGATACGTATCAGGAGTGAGAATTCCTTACACAGCTATTTCTTACCAATTTCACATTGATTAGTCAAATAAAAATGCAAAATATTTTTGTAATTTTTTTGAAAATTTTTCAATTTTTTTTGTATTTTTCGAAAATTTTGGACTAAAAATAAAAATAACACACAAACTAAAAACAAGGTAGATTCCCGTTGTAGATTCCCCAGAGGGAGGGTGGGCGAGGCTCTCTTTATACCCAAGCCTCTTAGGCTCTTATCGCTTGGTGTCAGGAATAAACAACAAGTCCTCCACATTAGTCTATCACAATGAGCTACGGGTGAATGATATCTAGGTGCCTTCACAGCTTTTCCTTATAGAAAGGTAGTGGGTGAAGGAAGACACACCAAACCATCACCTACTCCCTAAACAGTAGAAGAGAGTTTAGAAGATAATACCTGGTTAGTTGAAATTCTACAAGAAATTAAAGGTTAAGATCCAAATTAACACGACGCCTCTTACCACGATCGTCCTCAGACCAATTTATCTTTGAAAGGATAGGGTCAACTTGTGGTTCATAGGCTAAGAGTTGGTCAAGTAGATTCGGAGCAGTTCTGGCAGTAAAGAGTAGTTCTTTCAAAGGTTTTGACACGAACCCATTTCTCCGGGCATCATCAAGAAACACACAAAGAAAATCATAAAATCCATCAACGTTGTACAGTCCAATTGGTTTCTGGTGTATGTTCATGTTCGCCCAAGATAGTACTATAAAAATTTCCTCCAATGTGCCCAAGCCACCTGCAAAACGATAAAAGCATCAGCACGGTTAATCATTTTCACTAGTCGTTCAGACATACCTGTCACGATCAGTTCCTCTCCGTTTGATTATCCAATAAGATTTTGCTTCTCTGCCACGGGTTTTTGGATGATTCCCAAAACATGACTACCTCCTTCCTGTACGGCCTTTGAAATGATCCCCATTAGTCCAAGATTACCTCCGCCATATACTAAGTGCATATTTCTTGCAGCTAAGACTCGACCTAATTCATGTGCTGCTTCTACGTATTGTGGCTTAACACTAACACTACTACCGCAAAACACACAGATGTTTTCAACTCGTCTTCTCGAAGTGGCTTCCATTTTTATATGTATTTCTTTCTCAACTCTGGATGCCTTCAAAAGTGCAATGACGGGCTGAATTTATAGTACCTGAAAAGGGTGAGTAATAATAGCACTAGTATCTTCCAAAGGAAGCTTGTTAGCTAAACAACAAAATGAATCGTGAAAGGTCAAAAAGTCTGGATCCTGTCTATGAAAATAAAGATAATTACAACAGAAAAGCAAATCAAAGCAATAATTAAGGCAACAGAATTGTGTACGCAATACGCCACTCGTTTGGTATATAAATCCACTAGGATGTGTCTCAAGATTTCATTCCTTACTCAGCCATCGCTAATGAATTGGTTCTCATCTTTCTGATTGCCAAACACCATTCTTTCTGTTCTAAAAATGCTCCGTTTGTGCTTTTCCCTACAAAAATAACACACAAAATTAAAAACTCTACAACATGTATACACAAAATATGAAACAAAAATTACAACAAATTGCATGGGTTGCCTCCCTGCTAGTGCTAAATTTTTCGTCTTCAGCCAGACGTGACTGAAATCCATCTGTCAAGGCGGTTTCAGCGTCGTTTTGGATGTCCTATTAAAGACATCCCATGTGCGTTGCTTTTGAAGGGTCTCTTCCAACGTAAGATGGTAAAAAGATTTTGTCCCATTCAGTGCTTGTGCCACCTTTTTGATCTTTGTCGCTCCAGTGGTTCCTGAAAAGAAAGAAAGAAAATCAGGAGGTCTCGTATGGTGCTTGACTTGGATGGAAGTTCCATTCTGTCAAGCTTTTGGGCGATATCTTTGATTTGTACTCCCCAAAACATGATGTTTCACCTGAATTAACTGTATCTTTAATTTTTTCTGACAATGCTCCTCCATTTGCTCTGTTTCTTGTTCCACCTTTTCTTCACAGATGTATTTGAAAATTTCTGTATTCAGCTCTTCATCTGTCATTTGTGAAATACATGCTTTAAAATTGTCAACCTGAGGATGTAAAGAAATGTCAGATTTTAGGTCTTCATTCTCTGATCTGGGTGAAATGATTGGCTCAGGTAGATCTTCTTCAAACATATTTGCAATGGATGCTCCAAGATCTTCATTATGAGGATGGAAAGTTTCATCCTTTCGTGTTGGTGCAGTTGGTACAAAAGCTCAGTTTCTTCATCCTCGTCAGAGTCAGAATAATAAAAATCAAATTGAGACTTGTTGGTGCAGGCTCCTGAACTGACACCTCTAATTCTTGATACTGCTCAGCCTCGTCCCTGTTATGATGTCATGATGAATCTCATATTGAAAGGCTTCTTCAGTAGTATTTGAATTTGCTCCGTGAGATATGTGATTCAGGTTCTCTGTTAATTGTCTAACTTGATCTGTCATTCTTTGTATAGACGCCGCATGACTCTGAATTTGTGCATCAAATTGAGCTTCCCGTTCCTCGAACAAATCTTTGAGCATGTGAATCAACTGATCTTCATCTGATGGATCTGGTTTCTGATGAAGATCGTAGGTAGATGGTGGATAAGATGGAAAATGTGATGATTCTTCGTACCTTGAATGATTCCAATAATTCTGCCACTCTGAAAGGATATACATTGATCGCTCGGGTGGTTGCCATCACAATTACACATCTCCCTATTTCATTCTGTTGAGCAAATGTAGAATTGCTTGATTCTGACATCCAGTGATAATTGTTGGGCTGGACAACAGGCCTCAGAAAACCGGACTGTTGCTCCCGTATTTGGGGTGTATCTTCTAGTAAAGCTTGTAATCTTTCAATCTCCATAATGTTCCATTTTTCAATCACCTGAAAACAAAAGAGAAATAAAAATTACAGATAAAAATAAAGAAAATTAGATATAAGTAAATTAGATAGCTTCAAATTAATAACTCAAGAAAAATAAGTCCCCGGCAACGGCGCCAAAAACTTGACCGGCGTAAACACACACGTATAACGCAAGCGCACGTATCGTTCAAGTAGTATAAAATATCGATCCCACGAGGACTTAATTCCTACTATTGTTATTAATTGTTGATACTATTTATTTACAAATATCTAATATAGGGAGAATAGAATTGATTGCTTTTGATTGGTTGAATGTGGTTTTGCAAAATAAAATAAAAACAGACTAAAAGAAATACTAAGGAAAATAACAAAAGACACAAAGATCTAGGGTTGTGAATCATTCTAATATCTTTTTAAAAGATGAAGTGATTATTTTATATTTGTGTAATAAATCAGATTACTAACCTGGAACACGAATTTATGTGAAAGCATCTGTCGATGGTCAGACACAAATACCCAGTTTAATCCAATTGAATCATATGTCTATGTCAATTAAATTACTTGATTCATTAAGTTTAAGTTCCAATTATGGCTACCCCCGCCCGACATGTATATGTATATCCTGTAAGGAAATCTATTAAAGGGTTATCTATCTCAAAGAAGATCGTGGGCTATTAAGTCTAAGGCTGAAACCTAAAATCCCTATGTCTAGTTCATTTTAGATTTACCATATCAATCTTATTGGTGATCAAACAACAAGAAGCATTAAGCTTAAGACTTAATAAGTAAACCTTTAAATTACTCAAACTATAAAATAACCTCTTATAAACCGGTGATATTAGATTTTATCACAACCCTAGAAAACTAACTTTAGTTACAACACATAATTAGGACAAGTAAAAAACATAAAAATAAATGCAGAAAAATAAATAAAATGTTAAGGTAAAATGAATTAACTTCTACTATTAACTATTTAGATATCTCCCATAAAATAATATATATACTTGTGATAATTTTACCAACCAGCCATATAGGCTGTAACCTGATTAAGTCAAATTAAGATCAACCAGCCATTAAGGCGGTAATATTTGTTAATAAACCAGCCATAAAGGCGGAACAATAATAAACCAGCCATAAATGCGGAACAATAATTAAACCAACCGACCAGTATGGCGGTATCCTCATTAAGTCAGGTTTTAAATAGTTTATATATTATATTTTAAGGAGATTAATCTAAATAGCAATAGTAAAAGAATTACCTTTTCACCTTAGCATGGAGAAGTTACCCTCGCATAGTAAAACGGTAAAAAGTAAAAATAAAATTACTTCAAAAAAATAGAATTACTATTACTATTTCATAACTTAATTAAAATTAACTACAAAACTGAAATTAAAAGAAACTAAGAAGAAAACTCCCTATTTACATCAGAGGATTTCAAGGAAAAGGTACATTTGAAATTGAAATTTGAAGCTGAATTTATAGGCCCCGATAGACCTTGGGCGTCGCTACGCGATGACGTGGCACGACCTTATTGGTTGCTTGGCATCTCACCGGACACGTGGCAGGGCGGCTGAAAAATTTTGGCTCGTTGAATTTTTGACACGTGGCAAGGCGGCTGGCTGAAGTCGGCTCGTTGAATTTTTGACACGTGGCATGGCGGCGCACGTTAGCAGATCGCTTGTGATGATGACACGTGGCACGGCGCACGTTAGCAAAGTCAAACTTCTCAAACTCTGACCTGTGGACCCGGCGCACGTTAGCAGCACTCGACGCACGTTAGGCGTCGCGACGCGCAAAATTACAAAAATGTCATTTTTTGCTAATTTTCACAGTTTTGCTCCAAATCACCTCCAGAATGTCCTGAAACTTTATTTATCTACAAAATAACACAAAACACATCAAAATATTCACAAAACTCAAGAAACTATACAAAATATTAAGTTAAATGAGTGGGAAATAGTGATACATTTATCACTCATCAGAAACATAGAATACACCATCAAGTTTTCAAGGCGCACATCTCATATCGACATGTCCATAATTCTTTACAACTAATACGATCCACCCTAGGTGATCAGCTTTGGCCAAAGTCTTTAAGAATTGTGACTTACTCGAATGGATACCTAAATCCCTTATGGTACACATACGGGGTGACAGATCCTATCTTGATTCGTACTTGATTAACGAGTGCATCGGTCCACACCTAATAAACATGTAGAGGTCAGACCATGAAAGGTTTCTGACATACATGACTTCAAAGTGTGGAGGATCTCACACAAAATCAATGATATTCTATAGTCAAATGATCACATAGGCTACTCGACTCAAGGAGATTCCTATTGACGGTGGTCTATACTTCCAACTATTAAGAATCACATGTGAGTCATTCAGTATTCGGTCCAACCAATACCCACACGTCTATACGAGCTTCCAAACCTCATGGTACATCGGATTAAACCATTGAAATTCCAATTCCAATATATGACATGTGCTAGTCTTTTAGGTTATAGGAATTCGACCATATTCCAAAACCAACGACTATGAATATTTACTTTAAGAATAATTTATAATAGTAATACTTATCCCAATGTTGGACCACCTAGTGTCCAGTATTACTACAAGACTATTCTAAGGTCGATGTCATTCTTGGTATATTTATACATCAATCTAATATGTATAATGACAATACAATTTGTAAGGTATGAAATGAAAATGTACTTATTTTAATAATAAATAATAAAATATCCAATATATTTTTCGGATTGGCGCTCCAAGCACCAACTCCAACAATATTTTCATTACGTTTCAGATTCCACGCAAATTAAAATATTTTACATTGTTCTTACTGTAGCATTCACTCACCAAGTCTTTCAAAAAACGTGACTCCCCATTCCCCAGTTTCATTATTTTTGCAGGTTCAGCTCTCAACCACTCAAGATCGGAGGAGATGAATACCAGATGCAGTCATAGATGTTGTCCAAATCATGGGTCCACATAGTTTAGATATCATGTAATAGGTCATAAGGCTAAACATGTGTCTATTTGGTTTTATTTGGTATATGTAAATTGGAAGTTTTGAATACGTAAAAATATATGTTTATATATGTTGAATATGAAAATATGACATAGATATGATAATGATATAGGGATTGTATGAGTTAAAAATTATGTATTACATGTTCATTCATGAGCATTAATACATGTTATACAGATCATGCATGTTATGTCAAAGACTTAGGGGATGGTCATGCCGTCTCCTGCCGGTCATATTCCAGATATACTGGGATGTGGCATTATGAGTCACCCGGACCGGTTAAATGACCGGTCCACAAGTCAATCGGTTGGACCAGTCGGGCCGGTGCGGGTTTTAAATCATTAGTTTTATCTATATTTCTAAAATCAAACTCGTACGTTATCTTTTAAAAACGTTTATTTTTATCATCCCGACTACACCCGCATCAAATTAATACCAAAGTTAATTACAAGATGCCAACAACATAAGATTAATGGTGTGTTTGATAAAGAATATTGGTAGAAAATATAAGCTAACTTTTAAGGTATGAAACAAACGTTAGAGTATAAGTTAACGTCAAAAAATAAATCCATATTATGAGATTATAGTCTGTGAGTGTTAACGCCAACGTTAACTAACTTGTTTGACTAAACATTAAAACGCTACTGTTAACGTTTTTCTCAAACTCCACCAAACGGGGTAACGGTCAGGCAGACAAAAAAACTACCAAACTCATCCTACAATAAGTTGATGTTCCTTTGTTTCATTCATTCATATCACTTCTTAACTTTTTCTATCCTTTTTTTTTTTAACCAATCCTCCGTATTGTCTCCTCCGAATTCCCATTTTGTCAGACAAGTCAATTCGAAAAAGTGTGAAAGCCCACCACTAGATTTTCCCTACGTGGCCTTTCTAGCTTTGCTTATTTTGGTCACAATATTTCTGCTCTGCTGCCTTTCTTTGAATCGGTCCTAGTCCACGCCCCCGCCCCCGCTTCTGTCCTCTGTTTCTCTCTTATATGCCTCTCCATTTTCTTGCCCTTTTTCTTTACAAAATCATCCTCCAAAAAAAAAACACACACACACACAAATCCGAGATGCTGCTACATGTTATACTTGTTGCGTTTTCTGTCGGAGTTCTTACAATGCTTTTGATTGTGTTAATTTGGCGATGGTGTTGCTTCCAACAGCCTAAGAATTTTGTTGACACGAACCAAACAAGACCTGACAGTTTACAAATTGGGATTCAACACCTTCATCAACTGAACGGTCCGAGTCAGCATAATCATCTTGCTAATTATTATGTTTTTCGACGTGGTGGGGTTTCAGCGAAACCATTGTTCAATTGGTCTGATCATCCGGAACTTGTATCAGACGCCGTCGAAAATGGATGGTCTAGATTTGGTTTCACAAGCTACATGTTATCTCCGTCCACTAGATCAAGCCTGTTAGGAATATGTGCTGTCGGTGATTATTATGGAAGAGAAACAAAAACGGATATAAGCTGGGAGGTGTGTCCAGGATCAGCAGATTTTATGCAAAAGATTAGGCTTAATTTAGGATTAAAGAAAGTTAATACAAGTAGTAGCCCTTCCATGTCTGCAGCTTCGGTTATTAGAACAGCTCTGCCTTTGCCGGGGCCTCATTTGGGTAACTCTGCTTTTCCTCAAGAGGCCTATTTTGAAATCAAGATTTTGTATGCTCGTGATGATGATCAATCATTTGGAAATGCTAGAGAAGGTGAGAGGAGTAAATTGATTCAAGAAAATTCTAATGCAAATGCCAATTCGGAATCCTTAGTCCATGTTACCAGCAGTAATAGAATTAACAAGATTGAAGAATCGAAGCTTGCTGGTAGTAAAGATGATGGCAGATGTGATGTTGTAATGTTGTCGTTGGGACTCACTCCGGGCGGCTCTCTTCCTTCGAGACTCCCCGGAAGTTATCCAGGATCAATCGGATTCAACTCCGACGGCTCTGTCTATCTTGACGGTAAAGTCTCTCATCTTTTTCTCTTATTTATTTTTAATTTTCATAGTTAAAAGTTACCATGTTATGCGCTTATAGCCGGTTCGAATCCGGAAATAATCTTTATAAATTAAAAAAAAAAATTTATATATCATTATTGATAAATAATAAAAATTATAAATGACAGTATACACTAAAAATTAAAATTTTATTGAATTCGAAAACTTTTATTTTAGATTAAATTTAAGAGCCTCAATTGAAAGCTTATGTCAACGCTTCCCTGAGCACTTCTCACACAGTGTTAACAATATTATTCTGTGGATTAGCAGTGGCAACCCATTTAATGAATAATTCTCTCCCACCTAAATGGTCTCCAATATTGGTGGAAAATAATGAAAAAAAGGCCCACTATATGACACAGTCATGGCTTATAATAGAGACATTTAAAAAGAAAAAAAAAAATTAGGTTAAGATCCTTTTATTTAGCTCGCCTTCAATGTATATAAAGTAGGTATGAAGCTGTTGACTCAAATATTTAGTCAGGATCTTATAAACTATTGCTATAACTCAAATTTCAAACAGGTTAATTCAGAATTCTTAGTGCTCAAGTGACTTATTTACGGTGGCCCCAACCTATGTTTTTAAAACCGGACAGTTGGTTCAACCGATCAAACCGGAAACCAACCATGAGTCTGGTCTAGTCAATCATAAAAAACCGGTCAAATTCGTCATGTTCAAATTTTTTTTTTATATAATTTTTAAAATCGAAACCTAAAATTTAATATCATTTATCATTTTTAATTAAATATAACTATTTATGATATCAGCCAGTTTTGTCAGTTTTTTCGAAACGGTTCAATCAGTCGAACCAGTGACTCACTAACCTTTTAGATTACCTGTAATAATGGCTGTAAAAAAAAAAAAAAAAAAAAAAAAAATTTGTTTAAGAAACTTAATCCGTTTACATTCTTTCAGGGACTAAACTTGTTTTTGAATTCGAGAAAGCAGAATGGGGAAGAACAGAGAAGGTGATAGGCTGCGGATTTGATCCGAAACAAAAGAAAGTGTTTTTCACAGTAGATTCAGAGCTTGTACATGTGATTAGTTGCAAATCTGAGGAATTTGAAACCCCACTTTATCCCACTATTGCAGCAAATATTGAAGTTTTAGTACTCGTTAACTTTGGACAAAGTGCATTTACATATGCACCAGCAAATGCACAAAGGACTTCAAATCCATGCTTCATTGACCCTCTTGTAAATCACCCAGCTGCAGCTCTAGGCTATGAGGACAGCAAAGAGCTCTTCTCTATGGGAAGAATCGACTCTCAATGGCTTAATCGATCCGCAACAAAAGGGGGTCACAATGCAGGTACTAATACTCGAACAGGGGAATTTGATGAGGAATCTGAGGCTGATTTATTTGAAATTGCACTGGAAAGTACTGGACAATCACCAAACACAGTGTTGTAGCTACAAGTATTAAAAGGTGCAATCCAAATTCCCAAGTTGTCTTGTTCTTATTTGTTTTGGAATCATCTGTTTCTTGTGCCAGTACCATGGATTTGACAGCAACTTTGTATTGTAAATTTTACATCAGAGAAGCAGACGCTACAAAGAGTTAAAGATGACTAGAGGGTGCATATTTTTGCTCTTCTAACTTGGTCGGTGTCTTGTATATTTTTACCTTCTCAAGAATTCATTCATTTGTACATATTTTATACCAATGTTTCATTCAAACTTGTCTAATTTATTGATATTTGACATTGAAAGTTGGTATTTATTCTAAGGTTCCGATCCTATGTGGAAATTATCACAATTAACTAAGACAAGTCTTAATTAATGTATCTATGGATTAATCAAGTTAACAACCACCCAACCATAAGTCTACGCAATTATAGATCAAAGCAGAATGTTCAAGCAATCAATAATAATGCAGAAAATAAATATCAACCACAAAAAATCAACACAAGTATTTTGGTGACGAAATGGAAAACTCGTGCGAGTAAAAAATCACTCCGGGTATCTCGGCTACCAGCCCAAAATCCACTGTATGAGAAAAACTTACAGTGATGATGAAAGACTTATGGCGGCAACTCCACCGACTCTAGTACATCTAGACTACAAGAACTCGAAGAACTTCTTGAGCCCGTACCCCACGGTTTTCTTCAGAACCTCTGAAGTCTCTGAGTGAATCAACTCTGCAACTCTAAACGCCGGAACTCCGACTGTCAATCTTCCTCCTTAAGAACTCTGAAGGTTTATGAAATGGTTTGTTGTGTTGATGGTTTAACAAAGAACACTTTCACCAAAACAAAGAAGACAGGAGAACAAGAAGTCTTCAAGGTGAAAATTTTGCCTCGAAATGTTCGAACGAAAATACGAACGCCACATGAACGCGGATCGCGGACTGGTTTTCAGGTGCAATTTAAAATACTTGTAATTTTCCCATCCCTTAACCAAATCGTATGTTCTTTATATGTACACGATCGTCTTTGGGTCTACTTTCCAATGAAACTGAACTCATGTCAATTTGAGCTCTAAATCTTCTGGAATATTCAAAAGAGTGAACATCACTCAGATAACTCCATCAGATTTTGTCCAAATACTTGTCCAATTGCTCCGAGATCTTCAAGACTCATTACAACTCAATTGAACTTGTTTTGTTACGGACTTTGCCAATAAAAATGGAACTAGCAGACATGCTTTTTCTCAATCAATAGTACCCTAAAAATTAATAAGATATAAGTGTTCATCAAACACTTTAACAGTTAAATTACAGAAAAGGTAAACAAAACAATACAGTGGCGAAATCGCATAGAGGTGAGTGGGACAGTCGCCTCCACTCATATGAATTAATGAAAAATTTAGTTTATTAATAAGATAATTTTGATTTGCTCTTGTTAAAATGAAAAATATATAATATTTTTTTTTGAAAATCAAAATTTAATCTCAATAAATCAATGTTCTAACTACTCTTAACGAAACCTGTCAAAAGATTATCTAATGCCCCATATATAAATCACATTTTCTCATTCAGGATAAGCATGATTGATGACAACATGCTCAGCTTACCATGAAATAGGCATTGGTTGACAATTAAAATGGAATGTGGGGTCAAATATTTATTGGAATGGGTCGAAGGTCAAGATAAGATGCTTGAAAATATGTTTGTTGGCTACATGTTGTGGAATAATTAATATGATTGAAGGAGAATAGAGCATATTCTCAATTGATATTTAAGTCGGTTAATTTTTCCGTGACAGTAAGATGACATAAATTTATGTCCTAATAAATATGTTTAATTTGGGATTTGAGTGAAGTAATGATATATTATTTAAAGAAGAGATTTAAATCTTCCTCAAAATTAATAATAATAAATATGTACACCCATATAACATACTCGATCACACACCCTAGATATAAAAATTTAATTTTTCAGATTTATTAGTTATTTATTTTTATGATTAGGGTATATCATTGGGTGTATTATATTGATATATAGAGAGAGAGAGACAGACAGAGGGAGAGAGAGAGAGAGAGTATATCAACTCAAAATCATAGACTAAATATTTTAAAGAACATGACAACTGTTGAATGGTTAAGCCTAGGGCTGCAAGTGACATAAGTGCAAATGGGTTCCAACAACAACGTTATAGCAACACTTAGCTCATATGATAATGAAATAGGAATTAAAAAATATTGAGAGTTTGTTCTTTATCATATGGGTTGTTTGGTAAAATTATGTGGACACAGAGAAAAACAAGATCTTGTGGGTATGATAAGGGTAATATGTCATCAAACTCTAACAAGGTATGGACCATAAGGAGTCATAAAAATGGTGCCAATAATATAGTAATATTTTGAACCCTAGTCCTATGATTTCCAACTATTTTACAGTAATATTCATTTTTTTTTGAAAGATGAAATAGGTCTGAAGGCTCAATCAAACATTACCGCGAATGATGTAATTTTAAGATCAAGAATTTAGCTCGAATAATTATTTAGGAATACCTAAAACTTAAGTCTAATTAGGATAAATACAAAACCAATAGAAAAACATATTCATACCTAAAAAAATTTAAGTACAAAGGAATTAAGGGACCGACATAGTCTTCCCACTTTCGTGAATTATTGATGAATATAGATATTGGTGGATGGATTCGGATCACCCATAATGGGTCAATTCAGACCCGTCCAACCATGACATCAACATGTAATGATGACATCATCAAGGGAGGTTATTCCTTTGATAATTATCCCATGTGTGCATGGGATTTAAAACATGTGCATGTGAAGTTTATTAATTTCCCATGCAACTACTCTTTGACCTCCTATAAAAGGAAGCCAAAGTTGATGAAAAGGTTGATAAAAATTCTACGGATTGTCTGCATAAATAAGGTATAATTATGTTGTGACTATATGTATTTAATTCAATGTGTTTGTGATTAAATACTAGAATAATAATACATGATAGGTTTACTGTTCTTGGGATCTTTTAATGAATTTCCCACAAACTTTGTATATAGATTTGTTCTATGAATTCATAGGATGTGTTCTAACATTTCCAACATTGGTATTATGAGCCTTAATGCATATATTTTAGTTAAATTGCACAAAAATGAATCATCAAGCATGAAAAATGAAGAACACGCAATTGATTTTTTTTTTTTTTTTTTTCAGAATGGTTTTCATCCAAGTTTAGGCCTTAATATTTTACTGTACAAAATGATTTGTGTCGTGTTCTATATTGTTTTGAAAACTAGAACATGTAATTTTTAATTTGGTATATCATTTGCTTAATTTGGATCAAAATTAAGTAAGATATAGACAGACCCTTAATATTGGCTAGTCGAATCGTTTTTTTTTTATTATTTTTTTCTAGGAAATTGCTCCCAAATGAAGAAAACGACATGTCATCCACGTACTTTATTATCAGACGACATGTCACCCATCGTTACTAGTTAAAGAAGCCCAAGATTATACGACATGTCACTAAGCGTAGCAGCGGACGACATATTGGTTGGAAGTTGGCAGAAAATGGTTTTCCTAGAGTCAACCGACATGTTGGTTATTTTCAAATTTAATAACCGATATATCGTACGCGCACAAAACACCAAGAAGACATGTCCCCTGGTTTTGTGTAATTGCACGCTCATATGAGTGCGTGAAGGCGCGTGGCACATGTGCACCGCACGTGGCCACACATGGGAGCACGTGTGGGCGCGTGAGGGATCTTGGAAGGGCGAGTTAGGTACGTGATAGCGCTTGTTAGCACGTGGGACATGTGTTGACACGTGTCGGAGCACGTAAGCTCATCCTGACATCATTATTTAGTGATTTTGATATATCTTACTTTGATTTAGAACTCATTCTTGTTATAAAGGAAGTCCATAATGATAAATTTATTTTATCACGCAAACTTTGTATTTATAAATTGCCTATTACCTTTATGATATTAATATATTGTCAGTATAACTTTATTTTTATTATACTGATAATCGTTTCTTGAATTTGTACAGGAAAAGTATGTCAATAATAACAACAACTCTGCGTATAATGAGAACAAACAGTGAAAGATTAAGGGTTGCCCAATTATTTCGAAATCTGGAAGAATATAGGATACATGAAAATGATGACATCTTACACATCATCAAAGTCATTGAAATGATACAAGAGTTAACTTAGCATATGTTAGGGTTGGTGCTCAGAGTGCCAATCCGGATCGTATTTATGTCCGATTCATAAATACGAGCAATTCAATTTTCCATAATATTACTAATTTAATGGTAGCACCCTTGTCTTTTATACACTTATTCGATCTAATTACGATTAGATATCTGATTATGATTAGATCAAAACTAAATTTGGTTTAGTGATACGTGTATATTAGACAAATATCATATGATTTACAATGTAGTGCGCAGTTACAATGTAGTTTGTAATTGACATTGAGAAACACACTATAAGATGTATATCCTTAAATATAGTTCCTGGTCAAGATTTACTAACACGGGTCGGTTAGTAAAATCCGCTGAGACCAGTACATGTCGTATATCGTGACTTGGTCCGATGATTTATCCCAATGAACCATGAGTCTCGGGAGACTCGTATAGACATGTAGGTGTTTATTTGATAAACACTAAACGACTCACTGAAGATTTCCTAATATATGGTACACCAACGTCAATAGGAATCTTCTCGAGTTGAGCGAGCATAGTGGTCCTTTGAATTGAGATACCACAGTGGGATATATGAGTTATCCTCCACACTTTGATGGCAGTCACGTCACCGATCTATTTATGATCAGACCTCTGCCTGTTCGTTGGGTGTGGACTGATGCTTATGATATCCAGTGCGTATCAAGATAGGATCTGTCAGTCATGTGTACATGGCATAGGCATCCTCACGTGTTTGCGATCTAGTAAATCCATGGTCGTGGTATAACTTCAGAAATTAGTTCCGAGTGTTATTTAGAGATAGTAAATTGAAAGTCGACTATATTATACCGAACGGATTTGACGTTCTCATCTATATCTCAAGTATAATATGGATAGCCTGTGACAGAGGGATTATACGTATGCAATGACCTCGGCTTGCATAGTTTAGCAAGATTATATGTGGTCGTCATAATCCATGAGTGGGTGGATTATGAACACGAAATTGGATTTCGTGACGGATAAACCTAAACTTAGAGAGTCTCACAATATAAAGTGTACTCGTTAAGCACTTGGGCAACGCGATATGAATAATACGGATTATTCATAATACTTCATCGGATTAAGTAAGTTAATTCGAATTGTTTAATCGGTTAAACGATAACACATGCATTAGGGGATTTTGGCCAATCGTAATTATTGTGTATTTGTATTTGATACATAATACGATTAGATACACATTAATTATTCGTCAAATGAGATTTTAACACATGCCATAAATGTATGTATTTGTTATTTATTGTAAATAAAAATACATATATATAATAATAATTATATTAATTGATTATTTGGATATTTAATTGTTAAATATTTAAATGATTAATTAATAAACTTTTTTCATAAATGTTATGAAATTTGTCCAATTATTATTAGTTCACATGGCATGATTTAATTAAGATAAATGTGTACAAATTTGATTTGTTACTTAAAAGCTTAATTTCTTTAATTGGATTAATTTTTGAAAATGACTATTTTACCCATTAAAGTCGGTAAAGACATGATTTTAATGTTAGAAAATTTTGTCTTCTCATTCATTCTATCATCCATGGCCGTGCGCTTCTAAAAAAATAGCCCTAGGATTTGCTTGTTCAAATCATGAAGAAAACAAAGGAAAATTCAAGAAAAAGCTAGTGAAACCAGAGATTAAAGGTAATCTTCTACAACCCAAGGCTTGGAAATTTATTTCTTGTTTTCTTGAATTGTTAGAATGGTTCTAGGGTTCCTTTTGTTTCTTAAAATTGGGGCTTTTGGTTTTGGTTGATGGATTTGGAAGTGTTGGCATGTGTGAAGTAGACTTTGGATGCTATTATTGTAATATGTATCCAATTTATTCATTTGATGACATGTTACCATTCTAGAGTGTTATGACCACTCTTGTAATGCCTATAATTATTCTTGGGTGGTTCATATGTGGTGACTTGAGTTGGTGTTTTGATTAATTGGATTAATCTTGAAAATTTGGATTTAAAGCATGAAAAATGGGCAATTTCGTTTTCTGTTTCAGACCTGGAATATCTGATATTTTGGTGATGAAAAATATGTATTATGAATGTATTGGATGTGTTTTGGGTGTTGGAACAATTTCCGGAAATTTTTTCGGAGTTGAAATAAGCGAAAACAGCGAAAAACGACGTTACCGGGTGACTTTTGAGCCAACCAGGTGAAGGCTACCCAAACAGTGAATTTGTCACTGTTGGGGCAGCCCATGAACTGTCCTAATACTATTGGGGCTGACATGGGCAGCCCTCATGTGTATTGGGTAGTCGGTTCGGTAAAAAATGTGTTTTATGCCATTTTGCGGAAAAATATTTTCGTAAAAGTTTCGCGACGTTTCTTGGTTATTTATGTCGTTATTTGATATCGAATAAATATGTTTAGGTGAAATATGAATAGATTATTCATATTAGAATTGAATAATTTATTCGGTAATTTGAAAAAATTTTAAAATTACGATTTCGTTCGAACAACGCTTCCGCTGCGCCCATCGCCCAAAACCCTAACAACATAGTGATTGGACAAAGCACAATAACATAGTCAAACTGCTACGAAGCACTCTTCCTGAAATATGGCATAAGCCAATTACTAATATTTGGGAATCAATAAGGCTAGAGGTACAAGACATTAGTATTCAGTAAAATATTATATTGGAGAGATTTGCAATTGAGTATATGAGACATGGAACAAAAAGGACGGAAACTCCTATAATATCCCCAAGTTTTCGTTGTGGTCCTAGATTTATTTCAAGATTCTCATGATTGCTAAAGACCCAATGTGAGTTGCCTTCGGAGTTTGAGGATTCGTTTCCTAAGACTATGATTATTAAGACACTAGACAGGAAAAATTATTAGTGTCTGACCGGCGTAATCACACGCGTATAACGCAAGCGCACGTATCGTTCAAGTAGTATAAAAAGTATCGATCCCACGAGAACTTATTACCTATTCTATTAATTTTATGAGGTCAAGTTATTACTAATATCTAACAAGTTTATTATTTTGAAATGACGATGATTCTAAATTTAAAACAAGTAAAAGAAATTGAAAGTATATTAATGAGAATTAAAAACTATCTAGGGTTGTGAATTCTTCTAATATTAATTAAAAGATGAAATAGTTAAATCATAGTTGGGTAAATATTGATTTATTAATCTGGAATATTAAATTATGTAAAAGCCTATTCCGATGGTCATTTACAAATACCTAGTTTAATTCAATTGAATCATATGTCTATGTCAACCAAATTACCTAGATTCATTAAGTTTGAATTCCAATTATGATTACCCCCGCCCAACAGGTATATTCCTATCTTGTAAGAAATCTATTAAAGGTTATCTATCCTTAAAGAAGATCGTGAGTTGTTGAGTATAAGGTCTTTAAACTTAAAGTCCATATGTCTAGTTCATTTTAAGTTTAACTAATCAATTTTTATTAATGGCCAGTTAATAAAAAGGCTTTAAGATTATGACTCAACAAATAATTCTTTAATTACCCAAACTATAATCTAACCCTTTTTAAAACCAGTGATATTAGATTTTATCACAACCCTGGATATTTAACTTAGTTACAATACATAGCTAAAGCTGATAAAAACTTAAAAGACATAAAATGAAATTGCTGAAAAGTAATTGTAGAATAATGAATTGCAAAAAAAGAAATGAAATGCTAAGGTAAAAAGAAATAACTTTCACTATTTACTATTTAGATATCTCCCATAAAATAATATATAATCTTGTGATATTTTAAACCAACCGTCCAGTATGGCGGTATCCTCATTAAGTCAGGTTAACCAGATTAAATTGAATAACCAACCGTCCGGAAATGGCGGTATCCTTTATTAATTCAGATTTTAAATAGTTTATATATTTTATTTTAAGGGAGATTAATCTAAAAAGCAAAAGTAAAAGAATTACCTTATTACCTCAGCATAGAGAAGTTACCCCCTCATGGATTGATAGAATTACTACTACAAAGCGTAAATAAAACTGAATATAAGAAGAAAATAAGAAGAACTCTCTTTTATATAAGTATTTCAGAGGATTTTGGTACATTGAAACTAAGAAATTTGAACTCTATTTATAGGTGCAGAAAACCTTATGGCGTCGCGACGCCAAGGGCTTTGGCGTCGCGACACCAGCCCCTTTTTGCTTGGCACAATCTCGTCCGGACACGTGGCACGGTGGCTGAAAATTTTGGCTCGTTGATTTTTTGACACGTGGCATGCACATTAGCAAGTCTGCACAGCTGGGCGTCGCGACGCGCAAGTCCTCGGCGTCGCGACGCCGAAAATTACTATTTTGCCCTTTGTTTGTTTTTTGTCTGTTTTAACCCCAATTTGTCTCCAATGCTTTCCAAACTTTATTTATCTGCAAAATAACACAAAATACATCAAAATATTCACAAAACTCAAGAAACTATACAAAATATTAAGTTAAATGAGTGGGAAATAGTGATACATTTATCACTCATCAGTGTCAAATATTAATTTTCTTTAAAACACTGTTTGCTGTTGTTGTTGCTTATTTTTATTATTATTCCACTGCATGTAAATATTACTTTCATTTATTTTTGAATGGTTGTTTTATTTAAAATTTAATTTCAATAATTAAATTAAGTTGTGAAATATGCATTGATTGTCTAATGATAAAAGTTCTAAAAATATTTATGTAACTCCTTAGAACATGACTTTGCATGATTAATTATGTTGATAATATTTTTACATTGGGTCATTGGATGATGATTAGACACATAGTGACCTTTTGATTCTAATCTTATTGTGAAATTTTATAATGTATTTCATGCAAATGTAATTACCTATAAAGCAAAGCATTAATAATTATGCATAATTGTCTATAGAAAACTTTGTGTTTAACATGACTTACGCATAAAACACAATGTCATCGAACTTAACAAGAGTGAAGAATTGAATGGTGACAACTTTGAAATATGGAATATGAAAATCCAGTGTGTACTCATAGAATAAAAAGGTTATTGAAGTCTTGACCATGAGTATGAAAGAACTTATAAAAGGCATCGCGATCTAACATAGGCGAGACCATTGGTCTTATGACGATTGGAAGATAAAAAATTCCACTACTGGTATTACGTTGCTAAGCAGCATGGATAATGAGAGTATGAAAAAGTTAGGAAAGTTTGACCTAATTAAGGACATGTGGTCCACAATAATCAAAAAATTTGTTAGTACGTCTATAACCAAACTGACATCACTCATGATAAAGTTTGATACATATAAGAAATGCTTAGAGCTTACAAAGACAAATCTCTGTGACAAATGTCATACATGATCAGTGAACTAAAAGATATTATTTCAAGTACAAGCTATCATTCATTCTCTTCCACATATCCGGGAGTATATGCAGATGCATCTGATATGACAATGAGCACATCAATTCTTTTGATAATGCTAAATGCCACTTGAAATTTGAGAGTGACCATCTTCAGACTGCTAAAGTCAAATATCAATGAGGATATGACTAAAATTAGAAAGCTTAGAGGTTCTGGAAATAATAGAAAATTTCATGGTGGTGGGTAACAATTATGGAAGTTATAAGATTTTTTCAAGTCAAGAAGAAACATGAGTCAAATCAACATAATAAGGAAAATGTCCTCTAAATCAAACTAACACGGTAAAAGTTGAGTGCTATAATTGTGGCAAGAAATTTCATTTTGTACGCGATTGTACTGAGTCTAAGAAGACTTAGGTGACGAATTTTATAGAGGGTGAAGTGGATATACATAGGCAACAACTCGCGAGTTGAAGTCAAATGTGTGGGTACATGCAAGTTGGTTATGTATGGCCAAAATAAAATTTACTCCTACATGATGTATTGTATATTCTACTTATTCGTCAAATTTTAGTTTTTATGTTGATTTTATTAGATCTAGATTTTGAGTTGAACTTTCAATAAATAGGTGTTGATATATTTTTAGAACAACACATTTTTGGTACTAGTTATTTTTTAGATGATTTTATGACATTAAATGTTGAATATTTTTAATCGTAAAATTATTTTTTTTCTTAGTTACATCATCTATCAATGGTGATAATTATGTCAATTGTGGCATACTGGATATGACCACATTGACCAATAATAAATGACCATGTTAACCATAAAAGGTTTCTTAGAAGACATTGACAAGGTAGATTTGTTTATCTATGAACATTGTATGGTCGGAAAAACTACTAGAAAATCATTTGGAAAATAAACTAGAACAAAATTTCGATAACAATTAATTCATTCAGATATCTATGGTCCGAAGAATTTAATGACAAGACACTGAATAATTTATTTCATCATATTTATCGATAATTTCACTCTTTAGTTATGTTTACTTGATTACTCATAAATCTGAAACATTAAATTATTTAACAAGATTTACGAATTTGACTGAAAATCAATTAGGCAAGAAAATTGAAGTACTACTCACCGATCGTGGTCGTGAGTACTTACTTGATTAGGTTAGAGAATTATGTGATGAAAAAAGAATTAATAGTCAGTTGACTACTCTTGCTACTCCACAATAAAATTATGCTGCGGAAAGAAGAAACAAAACTCTTCTTGCAATAGTTTGGCCTATGATGGCACAAACACGTTAGCCTATAATCTATTAAGGCGATGCGTTATTGATTGTTGCATATATACCAAACTCTATGCCTTCGAAATCAGTTACCAATGAACATGTTCTTAAATCAGATCTTCACATTCTGAAGCCTTGTGGTTGTGACAGAATTTGAATCACAAGATATCACATTTTTAGAAACTAATTTTCCTAAGTATAGAGAGATATGTCTAGTCATAAAATCTCAGAATTAGTGAACATTTATATTTATCTAATTCATGTGAGAGGAATTTTAGAAATGATGATGAATTAGTTTCACATGAGTCTCAAAATGATGATAAATTAGTTTCACATGAGTCTCATGTGTCTGATTCGAGTGGGAATAATGTACAGGATCTAAGTGGGAGTAATGTACCTGCTTCAGATGGGAATAACATGGATAGTAAGGAATTAGTTCCCCAACCAGAGTCCCATTTACGACGTAGTAATTGTGTAAGCATTCCTCGAAGTCGTTTCGATATCGAAGGAGGGGCTTTTATGATTCGACCTCAAAAAGAGGCTATTCAATGCTCTGCTAAGGAGAAATGAATGAAAATAATGGAAGTATAAATGAAGTCAATGAGATCTACCCATGTTTGGAAACTGGTTGATCTTCCATAAAGGACGCAAAGCCATTGAGGACATATGAGTTCTCAAAATAAAGCGTAATGATGATGACAATATCAAAAGATATAAAACACGACATGTATCGAAATGGTATACACAACTGGAAGGAATTGACTACAAAGAGACTTTTTCTCATATTGTAAAGTTTATCTCAATTCGCTTAATCCTAATTATAATAGTGAATATGGATCTAGAATTGCATCAAATGGATGTAAAGATTGATTTTCTCAATGGAAAACTCGACGAAGAAATCTACATGGAACAACTTGTAAGTTTCATAAAAGAAAATGAAAATGAGAAAATATATAGATTACTAAAGTCTGTATATGGTCTTAAACAGTCATCTAGATAATGGTATATATAATTCCATAATATAATCATTTCACATGATTTCACAACTATCGATGAGGACCATTGTGAGTACACCAAGAAAATGAAAATGAGAAAATATGTAGATTACCAAAGTCCGTATATGGTCTTAAAAATAGTCATCTAGATAATGGTATACAATTCTAAAATACAATCATTTCAAATGATTTCACAATGATCAATGAGGATCATTGTGAGTACAATAAGAGAATGAAGATAAATTTATTATCTTATCTTTATATGTGGTAATATATTTATAGTAAAAAATGATAAAGAGTTTGTAAAACACATCAAAAGATGGTTATCATCTAACTTTGAGATGAAAGATATGAGTGAACCTGCATATATACTTGGAGTTAAAATCTCCAAAAATCATTCAAAGAAATTATTATCTCTTTCATAAGAGTCATACATAAAGAAAAATTCTTGAACGCTTTAAAATGCAAGCTTGCAAACCCATTGATACTTCTATCACGAAAATTAATGTTTAAGTCGTAAATTATATCCAAATACTCCACAAGAGAATGAACAAATGAAGAAAGTTCCTTACATAAGTGCAGTTAAAATATTTATGTATACAACGATGTGTACATGACCTAACATCTATTTCATTGTTGGAATGGTAAATAACTAACATTCTAATCCAATTTCAGCGAATTGAAAAGTAGTTAAATGACTGTTAAGGTATCTAAAAGAGAGAGTTGATCACCCATTTTACTATCAAGAGAATGATATGTTTCTATAAGGTTATACCTGTAGGGGATTTTAGGGAGTAACGCAGCGGAACGCGAAAAAATAAAATTTTCCAATTTCAATAATTTTTCTCAGGCAATTAAAATAAACTTATTTATTTTAATTACTTAATACTTAAAAACTGAAATTTTTACACAAAAATCATATTTTCCCTTAATTATCGTGAGACCCCAATAGTTTGTATTTTTATCATTTTAGTCCTAATTTATCAAATACAAATTTAAATGAATCACTACCAAAATGATTTATACATATCATATACATCAAAATACAACTCACAACAAAAACCACAAAAACTTCAAATTGCCGTAAGCACCACCAACTTTCATTTTTGTGCATTTTAGTCTAAATTTGTTCAAAACAACTTTAGATGATTTCCAATCAACACCAAATGATTTGTACATCATATATACATCATTATATAACACATATATGAAAATCCCCAATTTTCTTTTTAGGTTATGAACCATAATTTCTCAAATTAATCAAATTAACAAGTTAACGAAATTAACCAAATCCAACACTTTAATCTAATCTCTACAACACCAAACAAGTCTCACCACTTTGAAACAACTCAAGAATAAGTCAATGAGTGGCCTAACAACTCTAGAATGACAACAACATCATCAAATGATCAAAAGTGTGCTTATACACATTTAATAAGCTTACATTGTTAAACATACATGCATATATCTTTCATTCATGCTTCCAACGAATTTATTACAAAACTAAAAGAGTAGAGAAAACCCAAACATCATATGTTGTAGCCAAGAATCATAAAAATATTTTTCTAGTTTGAGAAAGTTAGAAAAAAAAACTTACAAAGGTTGAAGTTTTCTTCAATTTTTCTCTTTTTTCTTCACTTTTTTCTCTTAACTTTTCTTTTCTAACATTTGGAGGCCAAGTAAAAAGTGAAGAAAATGAAAAAATAAAACCCTTAAATGATTCTAGGGTTGGCTAAAATTAGCTTAGAAAGGAAATTAGATATTTTGCATTTTAATCTTATTAAACAAATATTAAAGAAGTCAAATGCCATTTGACAATATTTTTCTTTAATGTAAAGTCAACATTTTACACTACTTAATCATTTCCTTACTTTATCATAATGGTAGATATTTATATTTTAATTATTTTAATCATTTAATAATTAAATAATTAATTAAATATAAATATCTCAAATATATGTATTTTATTTAATTTAAATATTCCAAATACATATATTAATGATATATGTCAAATATCATAATTTGACATTTAATTAATGTATATTTAATAAAATCATACGTTAAATACAAATACACATTAATTAGGAAATGACTAAAAGGTCCATTTACATGTATATTTTGTTTAACCGTTAAACGATTTATAAATAATTAATATTATTCATAAAAGTTACCATAGTGCTCTACGAGTATATTTCATTAGTGAGACTCTCTAAGTTCAGGCATATCCGTTACGAAATCCAATTTCGTGTTCATAATCCACACACCCGTAAATTATGACGAACATGTATAAACTCATTGAACCATATAGGTCGAGGTCATTGCATACGTATAATCCCTCCGTCACAGGTATCCAGATTATTGCAGAGATATAGATATAAATGTTAAATCTCTAAAGATATAATCACGTCGACGTTTCTATTAGTAATATCTTAATAACACTTAGAACTCACTTCTATAGTGTACCACGGGCCCATGGATTTAACAGATTGTTAATTCCATATTGAATACTATACTCTGTACACAGAGTTGACAGATTCTATCTTGACACACACATGATATCTTGAGGTTCAGTCCACACCCAACGGACAGGCGGAGGTCTGACCTAAATAGGTTGGTGACGTGACTGCCATAAAAGTGTGGACGATATCTCACATATCCACGGTGGTATCTAAAGTCAAAGAATCAATATATTACTCAACTCGAGAAGATTCTTATTGACGTTGGTGTAGCATCTATTAAGAATTTTCGGTGAGTCGTTCAGTGTTTATCTGATATAAACACCTACTTGTCTATACGAGTCTCCAAAACTCATGGTTCATTGAGAATCTACCATTGGAATCCAAGATTCCAATATATGACATGTACCGGTCTCAACAGGTTTACTTACTGACCAAGTAATGTAAACCTTGACCAGAAACTATTAAAGAAATGATATTGTTATGAACAACTCAATGTCAGTTGCGACGCTTTTGCAACTGTATCATAACTAATCATTCTAAGGTCAATTACGTTTTTACCATATATAAAGAGATGATATATAATAGAAACTGTTTATTTTATTCATAACAAAATATTTACATAAGTATTTATAGGGAAATACATAAGAAAATTGGCGCTCTGAGCACCAACCCTAACAATACCGATACTTATTAGAGATGAGATTTAGATGAGAGAAATCTACCTCTGAATCAATTTTCTTACTAAACAATGGTACCGTATCATGGAGTAGTAAGAAACAATATTGTATAGCCTTACTAATAATGGAGGCTGATTTTGTGGCATTTTCATCTATAGTACAAGAAGCTGTATGATTGAAAAGTATTTGGATTCTTTGGGTATTGCAAATGATGCTTTTGATATGGTGTTAGTCAACTGTGATAATGAAGTAGTATAATTTATATAAAGTTCTTGAATTTCACTGTAAAATCAAATAAATATATATCAAACATAACTACATAAAAGACATAGTTGCACAAAAAGAAGTGAAAATTAAGTACATTTCTACGCTAGAGATAATAGCATATCTATCAAACCATCCCTAAAGGTGTATTTTTTTTTATATACGTAAAATCTCAGAAATAGCGTAGATGTCAATGAACTTTCATCTTATGATGTATTTATTTCTCAATAATGTTTGCTAATTATAATGGTTATTGATAGTTGTGTTCAATACCCGCATGTTAAAATATTTAGTAAATTATACCATTTATTGGTATGAAAAGTATGTCGGACAAATAAATGATTGGTCTTCTCACACAGGAAATCACCTATATTACTTTGTGATAAGGGGAGATGAGATAAATTCTTAAGCTTATTGTCTAAGTGATAATTTAGAAGAGCTCAACCTTAGAAATTAAGAAATATCGTTATGTTTACAAGGTCACTTTCTCTGTGATATGACCTAAGGTGAATAAGTTTTAATGTCAAATTACTTGTCTAAATGTCAAATGTGAGTTAGATATTGTGATTGTCTGAACTACCATATGTATGGTATTTTTTATGAGACATACGCTCTATGGGAAAAAAAGAATATCGTACCATATGTTTTTATACCATGTGTATAATTGTGACTAATAAGGATTATAAAAGTAATGATCTAAATCTTGGTATTGTGTGAGACCCTTGAGATTATTTCAATCTCACATTGTACCCTTTAGACTCTTGTCTTCTTCTTAAAACTTAGATTTGATGAACGCTATCTTGGAGTGTTGTTAGAAAATCATGAAAGATTCGATCTAATAAAACATCTCTGAAAAAGCAAATTGAATTAAGGTTGAAATATTCGAGAAAGGAGAAAAATCATTATAAGAATAATATGATAATATAACATTAGCTTGTATTCACTGGTCGACCGATTATGTTGTTCTACGTAATCAAGCATGATTGTGAATACAAAATAAATATTACATTCTAAAAGAGATCGAGAGAGATTTAATGTGATAAATGATCAAGGACACTGCATACTTCACCTAATGACCTTCCATATTCAAGAAGCTATATACTTATAACAGATGTATAGCAAATGAGCTCTCGAAGTATGCTAGTCGCACGACATAATTGTTAAGTATGAATTGTTCTTGTAAAGATTGTGGAATTTATTGAACACATCATGTGTCATTCGTTGGCGAGGAGGAATGAAGAATGATGGATCATCATTAGCAATCAGAGCATGATGTTCTGTAGAATCTGGGTTATCAGAGAGCCATAAGGAAGACTCTACTAAAGATGAGAGCAGACGATTTGAATGTACTGACAGACAATATATCTTATATCTAGGGGAATACCAAGCCCTAAAGAACCCATGATCCAGATATCTAAAAGGTTGACAGTATCAATATGGCATTTGCGAGGTAAGATAATAGACTGAACAACTTCAGTAAAAACTTGCATATCAAAGCCTAATTCAACCTTATTAAGGACATGAATACCCAGATAAAGACAATGGACGAGAGCGTCTCACTACACGAATTTTATTACTTGGGTCTCAGAAATACCCTCAAGTTCACGAAATTCATTTGAGCATTGTTGGGATATATGCCCTAGAGCTTCATGTAATATAAACAGAATTATATTTTATGAAATAATAAGGTGCATTTTTCATTTATCAAAATATTTGATTTAAATCGTATATTGTAAATTATTTTGTTTACCCTTGATTACTAATGTTCCTTCAGACTTAGTGTATGAGTGTCATACACAAGAGGATTTAGGTCTGAAGTTAGTAATTTAAAATAGTCCATAGAGAACGAAAAAAATGGGTGCTCTATTTACGGTTTTTCTATAGCTGCGGTCCATTCTATAATTGTATGATGACCTTAATTCGGGATCGTTTATATGGTGACAAGAGAATGAATGCACCTTGTATGATGTGATCATATATGACTGGACCCAGATCGAAATGAATTTCTTATAATAATCGTTAAATAAATAAATTCATTTCAAATCTACTAGATGGTCATATATGGATTGATCTGAATCCTGAGTGTACTGTGAACTTCTGCATGGCAGGCTATGTCCTTCGTTTTACAAAGGTGAGGTTGGTGTAGTAGTCCCGACCAATAGCTACGTACTTTGGGGGACATGTTTTGGTGTGTAGTTGGGAACGTTTTACATAGATATGTAATTCACTCATTGTGAGAAGCAAAGGAATATCTTCATAAAGGATTGATTCCGTACTTGAACAATTAGAGCGCTCAAGTCTTTCTATTGCGAATAGAAAGATTAATATTCATAATAATTATGAATAAATTATTCATTAGAGAATCAATGGTACTTAAAGTAAAAATAATTAGAGGGGTATAATGGACACTTTGACCCAGATTTAATTATGAGATATTGGTGAAGGGCCAATCTATATACAACGACTATATCGATGGACAACGAAGTAGTTCAACTTATATTTTCCATTTACGGCAACGAGAGTGCAACTTCGGGATTTTAGTGGAATAACCCGAAGTTAATAATTCGAAATATTTAATTAAAGAGTTTAATTAATATTTCAGGATTATTGGAGTTCGGAACTGTAGGTTCATTTAGTCCTCGTGCTAGCTCGATATACTGTAGCAAATTAAATATAATTGGATAGTCCAATTATATACTCACATATATTTATATTATTATTAATGAGATTAATAATATACTTTGTCACAAATGAAAACTATATTAAATAAGTTTAATATAAAGTTTTCAAGTATTTTTATTTATGAGATAATTATATCATCAATTTAAATGAATCACATGGTTTATGATTATCAATTGGTATAATGATCATTACTTTGATCTCCAACAGGTTTGTCTATTAGGACATACCTATTTACATTATCTTTACGTCCACTTCACATGCTAAAGTATGGCACACCACTTTCATGTTTTGCCATATAATTGATAGCAATAAGTGGCTCAAAGATAAGACATGTGTGTTTTATTTTGGTTTTTCATATCCTGGAGAATATAATTTCAAAAGGTGTGTGGAGAGGGGATGAGATCAAGTTCTTCTTCATTCTTTATTTCAAAAGGCCAAAAAGAAAAGGGAGAGAACTTCTTCCACTTCTCAAGTTATTTATATTTTATATCAAGTGTTGAAATAAAAGAAAGAAAATTTTTGTGATAATAATTTTCTCTAAAGAGTTTATAGAATTAATTTTATGAGTGAAGTCCACACTTCGATTTGTTGGTAACGAGTCATAGCGTGGAAGATCAAATGGTTGATTCTTGTAATGGATCTTAGGGAATCATATTTAAAACATAAGCATATCAAGTCATCAAAGAGCTGATCCGATTTGGTTTTAAGAGGGAAATGGTGAAAATTTTTCAAGGTCGATCCCAGAGCCTAAGGCTCTTTCGCTACGAGAGGGAAGTTGTTTCCTACAAGCGCATGCACAAACAGATCTGGAAATAGAAGTACAGAGAATGCGATTAATAGAATTAGTAGTCACAGTGGAAGAAATTACGTTGACCTATGTTCTAAAGGCTCTATGGTTATCGATAGGAAACTCCATGTTAATATAAAATACTTTAACAAGTTTTGGATAAATAGGATCATAGATTTGACAAAAATGATTTAGCCATGATAAGTGAGAATTTCTTAACAAGAAAAGTGGACTAAATCGTCAATATCGAAATGAAACCGTTTTAAAAGAACTTTATTTTTAATATGATCAGTGTAAATACGAATTTGTCGAGCATTTTGAAAATGGCTCTGGGGATCAAATTCAAGGTCTATTTTACAGAGAAACAGAATTGAGGGTTTTGGCCAAAATTTGCTTGATTTTAGGGTTTTCCAAAAACGATGAAATGGATGCAAAATGATGAAGGATAATGGCTCTTAACACTCCATAGGATAATTTTAAACAATAAATTTTAACAATAAATCACAAAATATGTGAATTTTAGAAAATCTAAATTTAGGGTTTTAAAACCTAAAAACTTAATATTTCAAGAACCTAAGAGTAATAAGTGAAAATGATAATCAAAAGAGAGTAAGAGTGGAACGAAATACCTTAGGAGAAGATTGGAGAAGGATATAGATCGATTTTGAGAGATTTTGGTGCGAAGATGCGCGACTTGCATCCTTAGGGTCTTAAAAAAGCTGAAATCGGTATACTAACCGGTATGTCGTTCTCCCAAGATTGGTAAACGCTATCCGATACTGGTAAGCGCTATCCTAGATCGTTATACTGGTCCTAGAAAGTTTGTGAAGGAAGCTCTGAGCTAGTTTTTGATAAAATGGCCTCAAATTTGATTTTTGAGCATTTATAATGATTCACACAAGTAATTTATTAACTTAATGAGATCCATTAACACTTAAAATAAACATTTACATCAAATGAAGCACATCATGCATAATATCACTCAATACTCATGAATAGATAATCAAAATACATTTAATTCATTTGATGCAATAATGTCTAATTCCCTTCTAATTCTTATGAAACTCTCTTCGGGAATGGGTTTTGTAAAGATGTCTGATAATCGTTGATCGGTCAGGACAAACTCAAGAACCACATCCCCTTTACTAACATGATCTCTAAGGAAGTGATGCTTTATGTCAATATGTTTGGCCCTAGAGTGGAGAATAGAGTTGGACAAGTTGATGGCACTTGTGTTGTCACATAGAATGAGATTTTTCTCAAGAACGACCCCATAGTCTTTAAGTATATGTTGTATCCAAAGCATTTGAGCACAACAACTACCCACCGCAATATATTCTTCTTCGGTAGTGGACAGGGCAACACTATTTTGTTTCTTGATAAACCATGAGACTATGAAATTACTCAATATATGACAAGCACCATTTGTACTCTTTCTATCCAATCTGCATCTGCCAAAGTCGGCATCGGTATAACTAATCAAGTCGAAAGCCGTACCTTTTGGGTATCAAAGTTCCAAATTAATTGTTCTCGAGATATATCTAAAAATCCATTTTACGGCACAAATATGAATTTCACGAGGATTAGATTGAAATCTTGCACACATATACAGTTAGATAAAGTAGAGATATGATCATATCTCGATATCTTTTAATGTCTACGGGTTTACCTTCCTCGTTTTTGTCAAGTTTCAAGGTTGAACTCATGGGTGTTGAGTGACATTTGCTTGATTCCATCCAAAATTTCTTTAGTATCTCCTTGACATATTTGGCTTGATTTATGAGCACTCCATGTTTTCTTTGATCAATTTTTAGTCCTATGAAGAACTTGAGCTCTCTCATCATGCTCATCTCGATCTCACTACTCATACAATTTGAAAACTCCATACATAATGAGGGGTTAGTAGCACCAAAAATAATATCATAAACATAAATTTGAACAACTAACATGCCATCATGCTTATGCTTAATGAATAATATAGTATCAACTTTTCCCATGACAAAGTCATTCTCTAAAAGAAAAGAGCTTGCTTAAGTCCATAAAGTGTTTTGTTTAATTTGTACACATGATTGTCCAAATCAATATTTTCAAAACCGGGAGGTTGTTCAACATGAACTTCCTCCATAATATACTCAATAAGAAAAGCACTTTTCACATCCATTTGATAAAGTGTAAAATTTTTATGACAAGCAAAAGCCAAAAGGATGCGTATGGCTTCAAGTATAACTACATGAGCAAAAATTTCATCATAATTTATTCATTCTTCTTGGTTATAGCCTAAGGCCACTTATCTAGCTTTATTTCTCAGAACCAATCCTGACTCATCAAGTTTGTTTCTAAAAATCTATTTTCTTCCAATAACACTTTGATGAGTAGGTCTAGGAACTAGATGCCACACTTTATTTCTCTCAAATTGATTTAATTCCTCTTGCATAGCCATAATCCAATGATCATCTTTTTCGGCTTCAAGGAAGCTTTTAGGCTCAATTTGAGAAATGAATGCCATATTAGTACAAAAATTTATAAGTGAGTGTCATGTGATAATTTTATCGGATGAACCTTCTATAATTAATTCCCTAAGATAGGATTTCATAACTCTAACATATTTAATTTCCTTAGGAAGAGATATAGAGTTATCACCTTTATTTTGTTGAGGAGGTTCTTCATTACCTTCATGTTGTGCTTGGTTCTCAACTTGCAAGTGATCCTTGGGATCATCTAGATGGGGATCATCTAGTTTCTCTCCCAAGTGATCCTTATCATCATCATATCTCCTATCAAGAACTTTATTGCTAGATGAAGAGTTGTTAGATTCATCAAAATTCACAAGCATAAACTCTTAAACTATCATAGTTATTTTATTATATACTTTATATGCTTTGCTAGATGAAGAATATCCTAGAAAGATTCCAACATCAGATTTAGAATAAAATTTTCCAAGATTATCCTTTGTGTTCAAAATAATGCATTTGCAACCAAAAACTTTGAAAAATGAAATATTTGGTTTTCTATCTTTCCATAACTCATAGGGAATTTTGTCAAGGCCTTTTCTCACTACCACTCTATTGATCACGAAATATACAGTATTAATCGCTTCGGCCCAAAAGTACTTTGGTAAATGATGTTCATTGAGCATTTTCCTAGCCATTTCTTACAATGATCTATTTTTACGCTCAACAATCACATTTTATTGAGGTGTTCTAGCACAGGAAAATTGATATTTTATGCCATGCTCTATGCAAAACTCTTCAAAGAGTTGATTTTCCAATTCTCCCACATGATCACTTCTTATGCAAACAATGCTAGAATCTTTTTTTCTTTTTGAACTTGATTGAAAAACTTTATGAATGATTTGAAAGTATCATTTTTATGAGTTAAAAAGAAAATCCATGTAAATCTAGAGTAATCATCAACTATTACAAACGCATAATTTCTTACCACCAAATCTTGTAGTTTTAGATGGTCCAAATAAATCCATCTCTAATAGTTGAATGGGTTTTGAAATGGAAAAATTATTTATAGCTTTGAAAGAACTTTTATGTTGATTTCCAAGTTCACAATTTTCACAAACTTGATCTTTCACAAATTTTAACTTTGGAAGTCCTTTTACTAAATCCTTCTTGAAAATTTTGGAAATCAATTTCATATGTGCATGACCTAATCTTCTATACCAAAATCAAGAGTTGTCATCTAATGCACGCAAACATTTCTCATGATGCATGTCATCTCCAATTCAAATAAATAAACATTTAGATCTCTATAACCTATTATTGATGGTGGTTTTCGGCCCCCAAGAAGTCAGAATCTCGAGTGAGGGTATAAAATAGACTTCTATTTCTAAGGTTCAACGGCCCGAGCCCAAGGAAAATGGACGTCAGGTCCAGCTTAGAGGTTGGGGCCGGTTCATATTTTTCGACCGACTTGAGCAGAGAAGATGTTCAAAGAAGTGAAATAAGTTAAGGCCTCGGGACCGACCCGACCTGCTAGTCCAGTATAGGTAGGATGGATGATGTTTTGGTTCCTGACCTGGTAGGGCAGATCAGAATGGTAATGAAATGGACAAGATCAAGATGACGTAAGTCCTATATGGGAACTGGCACCTACTAAAGAGGTCTGACATGATCGGAGTAGGTCACTAGTTTATCTTCTAGCACACGCTGTCATATGAGAGATGATAGATTACAGGCTTGAGGTAGCGTGTGGCAGTGGTCAATAGTAGCTTGGTTTACAGAAATGTCAGGTGGCAGGACTACTTTCGACACAACAGTTAGGGAAGAGAGCCATCGCATTAATGGTAGATTCATGTGGTTGACGTCATGAGATTGATATAACGGTAGAACTTGCCCTAATATATAAAGGGATCGAGAATTCATTGTAAAGGGTTAACGCACAACTTGTAAAAAAAGATATCAAGAAGCTTTAGTGTAAGATTGAGTTTGTAAGAGGTCGGTCAACCGAGCTCAAGAGATAGGAAGGTCGGTCATACCCGACCACATAATAAAAGCTTCCCTTGTGCCTGTGAATGTAGGTTGGATCCATTCCGCCGAACAATGTTAAACCCTCTATTTTATCTGTGTATTTCCTCATCTTTTGCTAAGTTTGTATTTGTTCCCTAAATAAAACAAATTCACAGTTGAGGGAGGATTGTTCGAGAAGTGAGTTTAACGATTCGCCCCTGGAACGAAAATCAGCGGCCAATAGTTGGCGCTGTCTATGGGGAACAGTACTAAAAGTAGCAAACATACAAAGGCAGTTGCAGAAGATGGGAACCATAGATCTTTAGAGGCTTCGACGACAGATTGGATGGAGAAAATGGAGGAAAATATACGAAAAGAAAGGGAAGAAGCTCGGAAGGAGGGAGAATCAACTCAGGTCTTCATGAAGACCATGTTGGAGAAGTTGGAAGAGAAAAATGGTGAAAGAGCGGGAGCGAGCGTCAGCCAAAGAAAATAAGAGATAACAAAGGGAAAAAGGGTTGTTGGAGTAGAAGGAGATGGTGAATATAATAGGAAGAGAAATACCCATGGAATGATATCTGCAGTCATTGGCGGAGCCATACCGGTAGGAGAGCAGCAGGAAGAATGAGGAAGGCGGGCGAACCTCGGAATCCTCCAACAACAGTCCATGCTTTGCGGAGAGTAGCCTAGGAAGATATTTAGGGAAGGGAATGAAGTCCTCAGCTACAGATGACACTGTTCCATGAGTGAAACACACCAGGAAGCCCGCGGTCAAGAGCATAGTAGCTCCGAGAACCAGATGAAGAGCTGGTTTTGGAAGGAGATGAGGAAGTGAGAGGAAAGTGTGAAAGACCGATCAAAGCATGACCAGGATATGAGGACAGCGTCCTCTTTCACGAAGGAAATTACGACGATGGGATTTCCAAAGAGATTCATTATGCCTTCCATGGACGTTTACAAAGGCAGCACGGACCTCAAGTCCCATGTTGAGAAGTTCATTTTGTTGATGGAAATTCAGGGAAGGGTCGAAAAGGCCATCTGTAAGGTGTTCCCTTTGACCTTGGGCGGGTCAGCAAGTCTGTGGTTCAGGAACTTGACCCCGGGGAGTATCAGCAGCTTTAAACAGTTGAGAAGATCCTTTGTGCGGCATATAGACAACGAGTCTTTGAATAGCTTTATCGATAGGTATCATGGCCTGATTTTAGAGGTCGGGGTGTTGGTGTTTGCTAAGGTCCCAAGATCATTAAACAAGCATGAAACAAGTGTGTGAATACAACAAGGGAGTTACGGAATACTCACATCGATCGGTTGAGCGACGCAGCAACGAAAAAACTCGAAATTCTGCTCACTGCATGTCACGGCAGTGGCTGTGTGCAGTCCACTGTTTTCGGCCATTGGAGGTTCTTCGTCAAGCTCCAAGCTTCGTCAAACGATTCCCGGTTCATGGGTGGACTTCCCTATCACCTTCGCATGTCTCTCGGAGTGCTAGCTCTTGATGATTTTGCCGTAAAATCATCGCACATGTCTTCGTAGTGTGCTAGCAATCCCGATTTTGCCACAAAATCGTGACTCTAAGCTTCCCTTTTCCTGTTGGCTCACGGCAGTGAGCTGCCAAAACCAGTGAGAAAACAGCCCTCCATGGGTGAGAGAGAGAGAGATGAGAGAAAGAGAGAGTTGGTTGTGTGTTGACTAATTGATTTCCAAAAATCAATTAACATATACCACTTTTCATTTTTCAAAAAATCAAGCCATAAATGTTTGCCAACCTCACACATCACTCCATCAATCCATCAATCAAAGAAGTTGTCAAGTCACATCACTCAAAGTGACAAGTGATTTGACGCTTGAAGTGACTGATGATTTGACGCTTGATTTGACTTGCGTGCCGCACTCGAATTCGAAATGCGAATGCGCTCGCAAATAATCCTGAGCTCGGGTTCGCTAATTCCAAATTAACGAATTTTCCGTTGCGACGTAATTAAATCTAATTTAATTAAATAATCATGCCTAGCATAACTACTATTGACGTCGCTAACGAATTAATTCTAAATTAATTCGTTTGCCCGAATTAAAATCTAATTTTAATTCCGCGTCGAAATCTAATTTCGTTTAATATATCGAATATATTAATTTATCGATTAATTCCAAATTAATCGTTCTCTCTTTAATTGATATTTTATCCCAGATAAAATATCTCCGCAATTAATCCCAGATTAATTTAGAGTGTGAGTCATACATCATCGGTGAATCTTCGGGAAGCGAGCCATGAGATCCCCGGATATGTTGGCAGTAAATTCGGTCGTCGGACTATCCGAACACGTAAGTACCAAGTACTACATTTTACCGATTTACAAGACAAGGTTGGCTTCAAGTAAAGCACCATGCCTACCCAATTCTCCATAAATATTCTTACAAGAATAAAGGATCTATATCAGGCGTAGTATACGTAGTATTGCATATGTCGATCCAGTATTGGATGATCACGTGCTAGGCCTGGGGCTGGAATTGTGTCTGCCCCGTACGAAGCACATGTCGGATGTCTCGTAACTAGTCTCTATAATCGGATAAACATGACCTTGTCATTTTATCCCGATGACTGCAGTACTTAAGAGTACTAGTACCGTATCCTATGTGACCATCATCTCCATATGACTGGAGTGATACTTCCGTCTTGACATCACACCCAACACACTACGATTCTCAATATACCCAGCATAGGCGTACACAGAACCTGTTAAAGCCATGGACGACCGCAACCAAAGTATATTGATTGTCGCAAGTATTAGCGGTGCAAGTCTCAGGTTAAGACCAAATGCACCTACCCTGATTTTGGACTTCCATAGACACATAGTCATACTACCAATGGAATTCCGAGGGGGTCTATCCAAAGCGAAGCTGTTTCCCGTACCATCGGTAAAACACAACCTCCTATTACACTTGCATGAGTATCCTATACCCAAATATATGAGAACTATGTCGATGTGCCCTCACAACGCGCACAAGTGTAATACTAGTCTTTTACGTATTTGACCGGCGTAAACACACACGTATAACGCAAGCGCACGTATCGTTCAAGTAGTATAAAAATATCGATCCCACGAGGACTTAATATCTAATCTATTAATTTTATGAGGTCAAATGATTACTAGTATCTAACAGGTTGTTTGATTGATTTGAAATGGTGACGATTCTAAATTTAAAAACAAGTAAATAAAATTGTTCGAAAATAGGTTTTAAGAAAATTCAATATTAAAAACTATCTAGGGTTGTGATTTCTTCCAATATCATTTTAAAGATGAAGTGGTTATCTTAAAGTTGGGTAATATTGATTTATTAACCTGGAACACTAAATTATGTGTAAGCCTCTGTCGATGGTCAGACACAAATACCCAGTATAACCCAATTGAACCATATGTCTATGTCAACCAAATTACCTGGATTCATTAAGATTAAGTTCCAATTATGGCTACCCCCGCCCGACAGGTATATTCCTATCCTGTAAGGAAATATATTAAAGGGTTATCTATCCTCAAGGAAGATCGTGGGCTATTGAGTCTAAGGTCTTAAACTTAAAATCCCTATGTCTAGTTCATTTTAAGTTTACGAGTTCAATTTTATTAATGGCCAGTTAATAAAAAGCATTAAGATTAAGACTCAATAAATAAACCTTTATATTACCCAAACTATAATTTAACCCCTTATAAACCGGTGATATTGGATTTCATCACAACCCCAGATAACTGGCTTAGTTACGACACATATTTACGGGTAGTAAAAATTTAAATAAAATAAAAGACATAAAGTAAATTCTGAAAATTAAATACTGAAAAGTAAATTGCTGAAAAGTAAAAAAAAGTAAAAAGTAAAAAGTAAAAAGTAAAAAGTAAAAAGTAAAAAGTAAAAAGTAAAAAGTAAAAAAAAATAAAAGTAAATTACTAAAAGTAAATTGCTGAAAAGTAAATTACTGAAATTAATATAATATATTAACTTTGCGTGATAATTACCAACCAGCCATATAGGCGGTATCCTGATTAAGTCTAATTAATAATTAATTACCAACCGACCAACCAGGCGGTATCCATACTTAGTCAGGTTAAAACCAATTTATAATTAATTTCCAACCGGCCAATATAGCGGTATCCTCATTAAGTCAGATTTTAAATAGTTTATATTTTATATTTAAGGGAGATTAATCTAGATAGCAATAATAAAAGCTTTACCTTTTACCCCAGCAAAGGAAGTTACCTCCTCATTGCTTGAAAAAATAAAAACTGAAAAAGTAAAGAAAGAAAAGGTTTTGCGTAAAAGTAAATTACGGAAAGTAAAAACTGAAAAAGTAAAGAAAAGAAAGTGCGAAAGCGGAAATTAATTACTGGAAGCTGTAAATAAACAAACAAGATACAATCTTCTTATTTATTCATTAGGAATTTCAAAGAAGAAAGTATGAATTTTACAAATGAAATGGTTTGGTATTTATAGGCAAAATTTTGCCTATATCAAATAATCCATCAAATTCTCCACCAAATCCATTATTAATTTCTCCACTAATTACTCCACCAAATCCATAATTGCTCCACTAATTGCTTATCTTGTTTGGTGTTGATTTGATAATTTTTATTAATTATTTATTAATTTATATTTTACTTTGAAAATGATTGATAATGACTTTAATAATTACACATCACACACTTCTGGATGGTTCATCAATTTCGGTCATGAACTCTTCAGAATTCGAAAATATTTGTCTCTTTCAAAGTTGTAGATATTTGAGTCTTCTTTAATCTGGCACTTGAATCAGCTCAATTCGATATCTGAGTAAACATTTATGCCCAAAATACGACAGATGCGCAAAATTGGAATTCCCAAAACTGCACTTCGTCAAAACGCCCTTTCAAGTTTCCAATCTCCAAAATTAATATATCAAGTCCAATAATTGCCCTTATTTGACCCATATTTCATCCTAAATGATTTCATTGAGACCCGATATTATTTTATCTGCAAAATAAACTAAAACACATCAAAATGTTCATCAAACCCGAGAAACTAAACAAAATATTAAGTTAAAGGGGCGGTAAATATTGATATATTTTCCGCTCATCAGTATTTATCGATGTCCAATCTCGATAATACTCTGACTAGGGATATTTAATGATTTATCCTTCATGGACTGATACTGTCTCATATCATTCTCAATCCAAGAAAAAATCATAGGGACCTCTTATCATTTATATATCTAGGTGATCTACTCACAAATGATAAGAGAGCAATCTCCTTTGTCACATAGTTAATTTGTACAACAACACCATGATCTGTACAAATAGTGACACTATGGGTCATAATTGTCCAACAATATCCCACTTGGCCTATAGCTAGTCACTCGAGTGTCTACCACCCGAACTATGTACGGTTGGCTCAAACTGCTGAGAAGGTGCTTTCGTCAGCGGATTTGCATGATTATCATCTGATGCGATTTATTCGATCATCACATCGCCACGATGTATGATCCGAACGAATCAGATGAATATCGAAGTATATATCTGGATCGTTGATGAGACCATTAATTCTTTAGCCTGTGCTGACACTTAGCTCAGCTGCTAACAGAATTATATCTAATCTAATTAGATTATTATCGACTCAGAAGGCTTCTATTGCTGCCTCAGCTGCAGCAATAACCCTCATTTGTTGTTTATTTGGTAACAGTATCTTGCTTGGAAGATTTCCAGCTCACTGTTCCGTTATTCAAACTTTGTAGTACCGTTTGCGACTTGTAGTCGTTTTATCGGTTTAGGAAACTTGCAGTAGTGATCCCAGTCACTTCAAGTTCTCCTTCTCCATAGTCTAAGACAGCATCCTTAGTTCTCTAAGAAACTAACGGATGTTCTTAATATCAATCCAGTGACTATCACTCGGATTGGCATGTCTGTGAATCCATATGCTCAAAGCGTATGAGACACCAGGTCGCGTATATTTTTCAATGTACGATTTCTCGGAGAGTTGTATCGAAAGCGAAGCTTTCACCGATTATTATTATGGGAATATCATTTCCAAGAAATGACATATTATCATTATTTATAGGACAACCACTGTCAGTGCGGTCCCACTAACCCTCTTATATACACAAGAATCATTTTCGTTTTGAATTAAATCATACTCCATTATGATTACATCAAAACGATAATTCTAAGAACCTATGCTTGCTTCAATCCAAACATGGATCGAATAACCTGCAAACCTTGTCTGCTAGTTTTGGTATGACAAAATCGACAGGATGTTGAAAACATCCTCCGAAAGGTTTCCTTTTCAGGAAAGCGATTTTCCCGTTAAGCTAACATATTTCACTAATGAAACATGCAGCATTAGCAAGCATTATCCAAATGGATTTACCGTGGCAATAGGTAAAAGGGTGAATCGTAATCAACACAATGTTGATAACGATACCTTTTCGCTAAAAGCCTAGCTTTATACGTTGGTATGTTGCCATCCATGTATGTCTTCCTTGAAGACTTATAATACCAATAGGCACAATGCATTGCGGTACATCAACTAGTATCCAAACTTGTTGATATACATGGAATTCATTTCGGACTCATGGCACTTTGCCATAATAGGGAGTCGATACCTTGTATCACTTCCTCATACGTAGTCAGTTGGTATACCTCAATAAGATTGACATCTTTATGAGGTGAGATCAGAAACCCATACCCCAGGTTGTTTTCTGACTCTCTCCTACCTACGCGGTTCTTGTGTATTCGAAGATTATTGGTAATAGTTTCATCCTTGATGAACTATTTGTGTTCCATTAAGGAATCGGTGCCTTGAATAGTATTACTCCGATTTTCATCGAGTTTTACTATCCTCCCACTTACCACTGCATAACGGTATTCCTCAAAGGAAAACCGCATGGCGAGCAACAATTACATTGTTCTCTTGTGAGTTGTATAAGTACAATACTTTGGTATCCCTAGGATAACCTACAATTAGGCACTTATCCAATTTGGGTTTTAGTTTGGTATCATCCAAACATATGCCTAGCATCCCAAATTTACAGGAATGAGAAACCCAGTTTCTTTCCTGTTCATATCTAATATGAAATCTGTCAAACAGACTTTTTATGGAACCTTATTCTAAATAAGTTCTTGCATTGTTTAAAGATTATCCGTTGAAGGAAATGGTAGCTCAGAGTGACTCATGATTAACCTAATCATGTCTAACAAAATTCGGTTACTCAGTTCGGACACACTGTCAAATTGACGTGTTCCGGGAGGAGTCCTCATCGAAAGAATACTATACTCTTTCAAGTATATTAGAAACTTATTGCCTAAGTATTTTCCATTACGGTCTTACCGTGACGGTATAATACTATAGCCGATCTGTTTGTATATTTCGTGTCGAAACTGTAAAAGTTTTCGATTTGTGTTTCTTCAAAAGAAACACATAACCATAACGCGATGCCACATCCGTATAGGTCACGAAATATTCATATCCACTTCTAGCCTAGCTAGACATGGGCCCACTTGCTTCACTATGAACTAGGGCTAACAGATTGGTGGCATTTACACTTTTACCAAGTAAATAGTGTTTTAGGCACTTTGCCCAATAAACTAGATTCGTAGACTTTATTTGATTGGAATCAAATTAGTCCGAGTACCCACTCTTCAAAAGTGTGGATATACGAGTCTTGTTTAATTGTGTCCCAGAAAACAATGCCACAAATTAGTTTCTTCTGATCAAATCAGTTTGAAACACTTTAGTGTTCTAGAATATAAAGGTTCCCCCGCAGCGGGTTAAACACTGATATAGAGATAATGTTTCTAGTTAAACTAGTTACATTATAACAGTTTCCAAATTTAGGTACACACCCGAAGGGTAGTTCCTAAACTTAGGTATCTGCGGTTAAAACAGTGACTTTCGTCCCGTTTCCAATTCGCAGATAAATCTCAATTGAAGTCAGTATCATTCTCATAGCAGATTCTGAACATCAATACATATTTATGTATCACACTAAGTATCTAAAATCCAATTTTAATACTAGTAGTGAACATTATTATGACAAACATATTTAAAGCCGGAACCTTGCACCGTCTTTAATTCCTTCATGTCTGCTTTATCCAAACGGCAGTCACGCTTCCGCGATCCCGTTTACCACAATTTAGGCAGACATTTTGGGATACGTCCTTTATCTTCCCAGAAGACTATAATGATTTTGCCTTTGCCCATTTTCCACATTCCATAAGCCTTTGGCCAAGCCTTGGCCTTCTAGAATATCGAAGTAAGGTGCGCCTTGCGCTACTTGCCTATTGCAAACTTTTACTTTGTCTCCTTGAGAATAGTCATTAACTTTCCAAGAGTTTATTATTGCAATTTAGTACTTCTAAAATCTAAGTATTTATTATCATACTTTAAGGATCTAATCCTTAGTTCTGATTCAGAAATTAAGGAGTCTAATGCGACAAGCTTAATGGATTAAGCACTAAAGTTATAATTACATAAATCTTCCAAAGATTATGCTCTACTATTTGCTTAACTCTGGGCTTAGACCTAATATGTTATTTTATCAAATAAAGTAACTTATTATTTTTCCAGGACCATCCTGAAATTTATTCCCAAATTTGAAAATTAAACCATTTAAATACATTTTCCCTAGGATTAAGTTTTAAATGTCAATCTTTCAATTACATCTTGATTCTAATAGTCCAACTATTTAATCAACGATTTAGGTACTATTTATTATAATGATTACAATAGTCCAACTATTTAATCAACTATAATTTAATAGATTAAAATCAATTATATTCATTACTATAATCCAATTATAAAATCAACTATAAATGAATAGTTTGAATACAGTTGTAGGCACTGCATTTTTGCATGTGAGTCCCTATGATGAGTCTCATTTGGAGGCACTACCTTTTTTAGTCGAGGAAGTTGCGGGAAACGGTTGTCGGAAGGGAATCGGTATTTTGTTAAATTTTAAGTTGGACCTCCGTTTTAGAGCACCTTTAGCCTAAAAACCTAGAACCATTTAACCTTGGCCCAAACCCACTCACCAAACCAACACAACACCTAGCCCACCACACTTGGCCCATACGGCCAAGGCCCTCAAAATACAACCCAATTAAATAAAATATTAATTAAATATATATTTAACACATGTGTAATTAAATAAAACAAATAAAATATAAATAATCACCTACCAAAATAATAAAATACTTACACAAATTAAAGAAATCTCATGCCTAAACAAGATAAATCAAATATATTAGCTTCCTAATTTGAACCAATCTTGTCTCCAATCAATCTTAGGTTTTCCTTACATGACACTAAATCATATCCCTTTTTAATTAGCCAAATCCCTTTCCTAGTCAAGCCTAGCCTTTGTCTATAAAAGAAACACTTTTCCAAGACACTCCTCTGGCACTCCCATTCACGGGCAAACTACAAACACAAAAATAATAAACCCTAGACACTCACACTCGGCCTTCCTCTCTCACTTCCCATCTCTCGGCTTCACACAAAAGCTAACAAACAAGCCTCATGCACACACAATCAACCCACTAAATAACAAATAAACCAAATATGTAAGCCATACATGCCAACCCCATTAGCCGAACACACTTCATCCATCACAACCCACGCTCACCTTGCTCCCAGCCCCACGAATGCCCACTGATAAGCCCCCATCAAGTCCCCTTCATCACAGCCCACGCTCACCTTGCTCCCTGCCTCACGCTTCATCAACCCATTCAAAGCCTAGCCTGCCAATAAACGCTCACTACACACTGACCAGCCTCACGCTTCATCAACCCATTCAATTCCATAGCCCATTGCCTCGCCACAAGCCTTCACGTACAGCCCAGTCCACTGCTCAAATAACCGCACCATAAACCTCTCAAAATTACCGCACAAACTATCTTGAAACTGTCCCAAAAAACTACCCGAAAATGCACCCAGAACTGTCCCGAAACAGTCCCCGAAACTGTCTAAAATAGCCCATAATACACCAAAAATAGTGACCAGAAAACCGTGAGGAAATAGTAGCAAAACAGCAGCAAAACAGAGTCAAAACAGTAGCTTGAGCAGCGAAACAGCGAGGTAAAATGCAAACCAGTGAACCAGAAAATTTGAGGAGCTTTAACCCTTCCGATCTTCGTGAAACGCAAGTCCGAAAGTCGACGAAAAATGTTAGACCTCAGGGTATTCTTTCACATCTGTTTTTCAGTTGTATCTTTATTATTTATTGAGTTTCGTTTGCATGATCATTGTGGAGTGAAGCATGTTGTGGCCCTTGAGCAAATAGAAAATGCATGAATTGTAAAATGATATATGTTGTGGCCCTTGAATAAAATGAAAAGTGTGTCGCCTCTCGTGGTATATAGGATGGAAACCGGGACATAAATTTCATAGCCGATTCCGAATGGACGGTAGTATGATCTGTACTCGGGATACAACTCCACGTACCACTTGAGTAAACGGCGCATATTTCGTTTTATGTTGTTTTGATTTGTTTATTATTCGTTATTTAATTTATGCATGTTATTCGTTTGTGTAATGATGTGATCGAGTGCATGGGCTTAGTAAGTTGGATTAAAGGTCCCCTATTTTGAGGGGTTAAAACCCTTTACCACGATGTTTTGCCGCGTCGGTTGATGTATATTCGGTTGAATGTAAGATGTGTTCAATCGGGTATACGAAGTCCGATATTGTTGTCTTTATTTTTTATATGCATGAAGTGATCGAGTGCATGGGCTTAGTAAGTTGGATTAAAGGTCCCCTATTTTGAGGGGTTAAAATCCTTTACCACGATGCTTTGCCGCGCCGGTTGATGTATATTCGGTTGAATGTAAGATGTGTTCAATCGGGTAAACGAAGTCCAATATCATTGTCTTTACTTTTTATATATGTATTGTGTTGTTTGAGCATGGGCTTAGTAAGTGCGATTAAAGGTCCTCTATTTTGAGAGGTTAAAATCCTTTACCACGATGCTTTGCCGCGCCGGATGATGTATATTCGGTTGAATGTGAGATGTGTTCAATCGGGTATAAGAAGTCTGATATTGTTGTTCTCTTTTTCTTATATGCATTGTGTTATTAGCTTATGGGCTTAGTAAGCGCGATTAAAGGTCCTCTATTTTGAGTGGTTAAAATCCTTTACCCCGATAATGTATATTCGATTGGATGGGAGATATGTTCAATCGGATACACGAAGTCCGATATCATTATCTTTACTTTTTATATATGCATTGTGTTATTTGTGCATGGGTTTGATAAGTTGGATTAAAGGTCCTCTATGTCAAGGGGTTAAAAGCCTTTACCATGATGTCTTGCCGCGCTTCTCACTATGCCACTTATTCTTTTGCACATCATTGCTTCATTTACGCATGCATTACGAAGTTCCATATAGTTATCTTTATCTTTGTACGCGTTGTAATGAAAAGCGCATGGGCTTATGGTGTTGGACTAAAAGATTCTCCATTTGGGGGAAGAAAAGCCTAAAAGGCTACCTTAGAACGATATTTGCTGCGTCTTTCATCTATTGATTGCATCATCTATCCTTGTCTTGGCTCGATCTATTATCATTGGTGTACCCATGTTATGATAGCATTTGGGCATTATTTCTCATGGTATATAGGATGGAAACCCAGACATAAATTTCATAGCCGATTCCGAATGGACTGTAGTATGATCTGTACTCAGGATACAATTCCACATACCACTTGGAAAAAGGCCCACGTGTGTGTTCGTGTCAATTCTAGATATCTTTTCTGCATCACATCACGACTTGTCTATTTTAGCATATAGTTGTCTATTTTTACCTTATGCATTTGCATTACCTCTTTAGTTATCTATTTCCATCATGCGCTTAATTGTCTTTCCTTAATATGTATGCTTGTATGAATGTTATTTGTTTGCGCTTCTGTGTCTACCAATGTGAAATTGTATGCTTTCCATATGTCAATTTATCTTTATGCATGAATTTGGACATAGATTATATGCAAGTAGGTTGTATGCAAATTTGGACATAGATTGTATACAAATAGGTTGTATGCAAAATATGAAAATGTGTTATATGTAAACTTAGATATGAGCTTTGTACCTATGCATGCGAACTTAGGAGTAAACTATCCTTGGAAATATGTTGCTTAGGTTTGGTTAGATTATTGCACAAAACATTTTATTACAAGTGGCATAAGTAAGGGACCATTCCGAACCCTACGGTTTGAGGTCTTCCCTTGCGAGGGGTGAGTGCAGCCTTAAATATTTGTCCCGGTTCACACCGGGTGGCGACTCCATTATTCTCCGGTTTAGTCCCCTGCGGGCTACTCCGTACTCCCAACCGGGCCGCGAGCCCGGAACAGCATGCGTCGCCCAGTTTCTGTGTCCCACAGTCTGGCGACTCCACTGGGGATAGAGAATCGACCCCGAAATAATGTCTTGTAATATTATGATTTGTTCTTTAATTGACCGTGTCTACCGTGGGTTAAAAGGGGTTTAATCAAAGGCATTTTGAGGCTAGGTAATGGTTTGGTGTCTTCCTTCACTCACTACCTTTCTAGAAGGAAAAGCTGTGAAGGCACCTAGATAATCATCTACTCGTAGCCTACGGTGATGGACTAATTTGGAGGACTCGTTGTTTATTCCCGACACCAAGCGATAAGAGCCTAAGAGGCTTGGGTACTTAAGAGAACCTCGCTCCACCCTCCCTCTGGGGAATCTACAACGGGAAGTCCATTTGACAGTCAGTCACATACCATAGCTCGTTGGAACGTACCTTAGTGTATAAAAAAGGGTGCGCTCACTTGGTCGCTCGACCCCTTGGGTGGGGAGACCTAGTTATGGGCCATCCTTCGCCGGTGAGAGCCTTTGTCTACACTTTTGCGAACCCACACATAGACCAGGGTTGTATGACCTATAGCAACTATTTCCTTGTGTTTGTGGGCCATCCTCATTTGGATGAAGTTGGACTTCTTGTCAGAAATGCGAACTTGTTGGGCCATTTAAACCGGGATGAGTTCGTATCCTATGAAAATTGGGCCAAAAGCTTCTGAAATGTCGATGGGCCGCTCTGTAGAAATTATTGATTTATGACTGGATTATCTATTGTATGCTTGTGTTTGGGAACATTGTCATTTGGATCCATTCGAACCTTTTGTCATGAGATATGGGCTTGTTGGGCCATTTAAACTGGGACAAGAACATATCTTATGATGATTGGGCCAAAAGCTTCTAAAACGCCAATGGGTCATTATATGTTTGTGTTTGGGAACATTGTCGTTTGGATCCATTCGGACCTTTTTTCATGAGGTATGGGCTTGTTGAGCCATTTAAACTGGGACAATAACCTATCTTATGATGATTAGGCCAAAAGCTTCTAAAACGCCAATGGGCCATTATATGTTTGTGTTTAGGAACATTATCATTTGGATATGGTTGGACTTCTTGCCATGAATGTGAACTTGTTGGGCCATTTAAACTGGGACGAGTTCACTCCTATGACAGTTAGCCCAAAAGCTTCTAAAATGATGATGGGCCGATTTTTGTGAGAATTTTAATGAGTTGATATATTCCTTGTATCACATGCATCTCATTCACCTCATGCATACATGCATCATGCTAACCCTTGTGTTCAAAAAGCCATCATAGATTCTCGTTAGGTTAGGAGAGAGGGAAGACACAACAAAAGGCCAATAACAAATATGAGTGGATCAGAAAACGAAATATCTCGCGTGGATCAGTTGGAAATTGGTTTCGCCAAAATGACTGAACAACTGCAAGCTTTGATTGCTGCCATGTCTAATATGGCTGTACCCCGTGCTGGGGGAAGTTCTGAAAATGTGAGGCGCGAGGGGCCTCCGAATGGGTTGGGGGATGATATCCCCGCTTTTGATGAAGACATGGCAGAGTATGCAACAGGCAGAGTGATTGGGTTTCAGGCAGAATTTCAGAATCTTCGGGATCAGGTTGAAACAGTTACCCGCAAAATGAGGGGTAAACATGAAGAGTTGTTAGATTATGAGGCAATGACCTTCGAAGAATAGTTGCCAGCTCAGTTCAAGATGCCAGATATGGCTAAGTTAAACGGAAATGAGGATCCAAGTGTCCATCTGCGGCAATATGTCTTAGTGATGAGTTCAGTGGGCCTGTCACAGCGCCAAGTCCAAAAGATGTTTGGGTTGTCACTCGAGGGGGCACCTGTAGTGTGGTATCACATCCTTAAGAAAAAGTTTAGAGAAGATTGGAGGGAATTAGCAGATGCATTTCTAAAACAGTATGTTACAGACTTGGAGATTGATTTGTCACTCTGAGATCTGGAGAATACTAAGCAGAAGCTGGAAGAGAGCTTCAAGGAGTATGTAGACCGCTGGAGAGGTCAACTTTTGAAAATACAGACTCGGCCTTCAGAGAAAGACCAAATTAAGATGATTATCAAGGGTACTAAGCCCTCCATCTATGGTAAGCTGAGGAGGATGACCTCCATGATTGCGGATTTTCGACAGTTGAGGGAGACTGTCATGGACATTGAAGAAGATGAGGCAGAAAACCGGAAGTTCTATGGCCAGAATAGAAGGACTTTTGGGGGGCATTCTGAGACTAAGCCCGCTACTACCGAGGTTGCTGCTATCAAGAACCGGCACTTCTCTAACCTGGGGAAGCCTTTATCTAAGATGCTTGAGAAGTTGAAGGGACAAGAACTCCTAAAACCCTTAGAGCCTAAACCACTTCCAGATCATGTACCACCCAACCTTGACCTAAGCCTGTATTGTCACTTCCATCAGAGGAGAGGCCACGAAACTGACAACTGCACCCGCCTTAGGCATGAAATCCAAAACCTCATTGATGCCCATAAAATACCCGATCCTGAGAAAGAACAACCCAACACATATCGGAACCACCTACCAAATTACCACTCCGTTCCACCACCCACCAAGCTTCTTACATGGAGATAGGGGATGACAGTGAAAACCGTAGGCCAAGGAAGAAGGCAATGCTGCGAATGATGAAGTTGTTCCTCCTAGTTTATTTGATCATGCACTTTTAATATAGACATTGATTTAGTCTACATGTTCGAACCATTTCTTAAATGATAATAAAGACGTTCATTTCGTTTACTTGCCTGAGTCTCTCCCTCCAACCTGCAACATGAGTATGTTTGACAAAAGCATTCAACCCTGGTACTATGATACTCAACGATGTTTAGAACATGGGGAATTCCCGAAAGAAGCAAGCAAAAGATAAGATAGCCATTCGGAAATTGGGGAACGGAGCAGTAAGACTGTCAGGTTTGGAGGGGAATGAGTTCACCGAGCCAATCAACATGGATAGATTGAAGCAGTATTTCGCCTGAGGAAGAAAAGGCCGAGCGATCACCAGGAGGACTGGCAGAAGACCTAACCCAACGGAATAGAAAATTCTTTCATACATGCATACATACATACACGTAACATATTTGCATCCTTTTTGTGTGTGTTCTGTTTTGTAATAACAGGTTTCAAATGAGAAAAATAGAAAGCGTCAAATGCAAGCCAACCAGAAGCGGAAACAGTACAATGTCAGCAGTTTTCAGGAATGAATAACAGGGGCGAGGACCTTATCAGTATCAGTCTGGGGGCGAGGCCCATATTTGTATCAGTTGAGGGTGAGGCCCACATCAATATCAGCTGGGGCGAGGCCCATATCAGTATCAGTTTGGGGCGAGGCCCATATCAGTATCAGTCTGGGGGCGAGGCCCATATCAGTATCAGTTGGGGGTGAGCCCCACATCAGTAACAGTTGGGGCAAGGCCCATATCAGTATCAGTCTGGGGGCGAGGCCTATATCAATATCAGTTTGGGGTGAGGCCCACATCAGTCTCAGCTGGGGGTGAGGCCCATATTAGTATCATTCTGGGGCCAAGGCCCATATCAGTATCAGTTGGGGGTGAGGCCCACATCAGTATCAGCTGGGGGCGAGGCCCATATCAGTATCAGTTGGGGGCGAGGCCTACATCAGTATCAGTTTGGGGCGAGGCCCATATCAGTATCAGTTGGGGGCGAGGCCCATATCAGTATCAGTTGGGGGTGAGGCCCATATCAGTATCAGTTGGGGGCGAGGCCCATATCAGTATCAGTTTGGGGCGAGGCCCATATCAGTATCGGTCTGGGGGCGAGGCCAATGTCAGCATCAGTTTGAGGATGAGTCCCAGGGCCGAGGCCCACATCAGTACCAGTTTGGGGATGAGTCACAGGGCCGAGGATTACATCAGTAACAGTTTGGGGATGAGTCTCAGGGCCGAGGCCCACATCAGTATCGGTTTGGAGATGAGTCCCGAGGGTCGAGGCCCACATCCGCATCGGTTTGGGGGCGATGCCCATATTAGTATCAGATTGGGGTCGAGGCCCACATCAGTGTCAGTAGGGGCGAGGCCCACATCGGTATCGATTTGGGGGCGAGGCCCACATCAGCATCATGCATCCATACATACATGCATACATATCACATACATACAATTGTTATTTTGTATTCGCAGGATTGTAGCGGCAAAGTCCACATTATCAAGTAACGGTTCAAAAATGAGCCATATTCTCGGACAGCACGGTTCAGAAATGGACCGCTACCACAACAGAGGCCGAAAATGGCGCTCCAAAATGGAGTACACACAACAGATGTCGAAAATTGCGTTCCAAAATGGAGCACACACAGCGAATGCCGAAAATGGCACTCCAAAATGGAGCACACATAACAGATGCCGAAAATGGCGTTCCAAAATGGAGCACACCTAGCAGACGCTGAAAATGGCGCTCCAAAATGGAGCACACACAACAGATGCCGAAAATGGCGCTCCAAAAATGGGGCACATACATCAGATGCCGAAAATGGCACTCCAAAAATGGAGCACAGTTCTAAAATGGACCACCAGATCAACTCAGTTCGAAGCAGCAGGCAAGTCAGGTGGCAGCTGGAGAGCCAGGTAAGTGAAAATGCATTGCATAACTTTGATAGGATTGTCACTGTTACACATTACACAAGTCCCATCAAAGTGGGGGCGACTGTAGGCACTGCATTTTTCCATGTGAGTCCCTATGATGAGTCTCATTTGGAGGCACTACCTTTTTTAGTCGAGGAAGTTGCGGGAAATGGTTGTCGGAAGGGAATCGGTATTTTGTTAAATTTTATGCGCTTGTTTAGCTCCAGGCTCACTCGTTGGACCTCCGTTTTAGAGCACCTTTAGCCTAAAAAACCCAGAACCATTTAACCTGGCCCAAACCCACTCACCAAACCAACACAACACCTAGCCCACCACACTTGGCCCACACGCCCAAGGCCCTCAAAATACAACCCAATTAAATAAAATATAATTAAATATATATTTACGCATGTGTAATTAAATAAAACAAATAAAATCTAAATAATCACCTACCAAAATAATAAAATACTTGCACAAATTAAAGAAATCTCATGCCCAAACAAGATAAATCAATATATTAGCTTCCTAATTTGAACCAATCTTGTCTCCAATCTATCTTAGGTTTTCCTTACATGACACTAAATCATATCCCTTTTTAATTAGCCAAATCCCTTTCCTTATCAGCCTAGCCTTTGTCTATAAAAGAAACACTTTCCAAGACACTCATCTGGCACTCCCATTCACGGGCAAACTACAAACACAAAAATAATAACCCTAGACACTCACACTCGGCCTTCCTCTCTCACTTCCCATCTCTCGGCTTCACACAAAAGCTAACAAACAAGCCTCATGCACACACAATCACCCACTAAATAACAAATAAACCAAATACGTAAGCCATACCTGCCCACCCATTTAGCCGAACACACTTCATCCATCACAACCCACGCTCACCTTGCTCCCAGCCCCACGAATGCCCACTGATCAGCCCCCATCAAGTCCCCCTCATCACAGCCCACGCTCACCTTGCTCCCTGCCTCACGCTTCATCAACCCATTCAAAGCCTAGCCTGCCAATAAACGCTCACTACACACTGACCAGCCTCACGCTTCATCAACCATTCAATCCATAGCCCATTGCCTCGCCACAAGCCTTCACGTACAGCCCAGTCCACTGCTCAAATAACCGCACCATAAACCTCTCAAAATTACCGCACATACTGTCTTGAAACTGTCCCAAAAAACTACCTGAAACTGTACCCAGAACTGTCCCGAAATAGTCCCCGAAACTGTCTAAAACAGCCCCTAATACACCAAAAACAGTGACCAGAAAATCGTGAGGAAACAGTAGCAAAACAGCAGCAAAACGGAGTCAAAACAGTAGCTTAAGCAGCGAAACAGCGAGGTAAAACGCAAACCAGTGAACCAGAAAAGTTGAGGAGCTTTAACCTTTCTGATCTCCATGAAACGCAAGTCCGAAAGTCGACGAAAAAGGTTAGACCTAAGGGTATTCTTTCACATCCGTTTTTCAGTTGTATCTTTATTATTTATTGAGTTTCGTTTGCATGATCATTGTGGAGTGAAGCATGTTGTGGCCTTTAAGTAGATAGAAAATGCATGAATTGTAAAATGATGTATGTTGTGGCCCTTAAATAAAATGAAAAGTATGTCGCCTCTCGTGGTATATACGATGGAAACTCGGACATAAATTTCATAGCCGATTCCGAATGGACGGTAGTATGATCTATACTCAGGATATAACTCCACGTACCACTTGAGTAAACGGTGCATATTTCGTTTTATGTTGTTTTGATTTGTTTATTATTCGTTATTTAATTTCTGCATGTTATTCATTTGTGTAATGATGTGATCGAGCGCATGGGCTTAGTAAGTTGGATTAAAGGTCCCCTATTTTGAGGGGTTAAAACCCTTTACCACGATGTTTTGCCGCGCCGGTTGATGTATATTCGATTGAATGTAAGATGTGTTCAATCGGGTATACGAAGTCCGATATTGTTGTCTTTATTTTTTATATGCATGAAGTGATCGAGCGCATGGGCTTAGTAAGTTGGATTAAAGGTCCCCTATTTTGAGGGGTTAAAATCATTTACCACGATGCTTTGCCGCACCGGTTGATGTATATTCGGTTGAATGTAATGTGTTCAATCGGGTACACGAAGCCCGATATCATTGTCTTTACTTTTTATATGTATTGTGTTGTTTGAGCATGGGCTTAGTAAGTGCGATTAAAGGTCATCTATTTTGAGAGGTTAAAATCCTTTACCACGATGTTTTGCCGCGCCGGATGATGTATATTCGGTTGAATGTGAGATGTGTTCAATCGGGTATACGAAGTCTGATTGTTGTTCTCTTTTTCTTATATGCATTGTGTTATTAGCTTATGGGCTTAGTAAGCGCGATTAAAGGTCCTCTATTTTGAGTGGTTAAAATCCTTTACCGCGATGCTTTGTCGCGCCGGATAATGTATATTCGATTGGATGTGAGATATGTTCAATCGGATACACGAAGTCCGATATCATTGTATTTACTTTTTATATATGCATTGTGTTATTTGTGCATGGGCTTGATAAGTTGGATTAAAGGTCATCTATGTCAAGGGGTTAAAAGCCTTTACCACGATGTCTTGCCGCGCTTCTCACTAAGCCACTTATTCTTTTGCGCATCATTGCGTCATTTACGCATGCATTATGAAGTTCCATATAGTTATCTTTATCTTTGTACGCATTGTAATGAAAAGCGTATGGGCTTATGGTGTTGGACTAAAAGGTTCTCCATTTGGGGGAAGAAAAGCCTAAAAGGCTACCTTTACCATGATATTTGCCGCGTCTTTCATCTATTGATTGCATCATCTATCATTGTCTTGGCTCGATCTATTATCATTGGTGTACCCATGTTATGATAGCATTTGGGCATTATTTCTCATGGTATATAGGATGGAAACCCGGACATAAATTTCATAGCCGATTCCGAATGGACGGTAGTATGATCTGTACTCGGGATACAATTCCACATACCACTTGGAAAAAGGCCCACGTGTGTGTTCGTGTCAATTCTAGATATCTTTTCTGCATCACATCACGACTTGTCTATTTTAGCATATAGTTGTCTATTTTTACCTTATGCATTTGCATTACCTCTTTAGTTATCTATTTCCATCATGCGCTTAATTGTCTTTCCTTAATATGCATGCTTGTATGAATGTTATTTGTTTGCGCTTCTGTGTCTACCAATGTGAAATTGTATGCTTTCCGTATGTCAATTTATCTTTATGCATGAATTTGGACATAGATTATATGCAAGTAGGTTGTATGCAAATTTGGACATAGATTGTATGCAAATAGGTTGTATGCAAAATATGAAAATGTGTTATATGTAAACTTAGATATGAGCTTTGTACCTATGCATGCGAACTTAGGAGTAAACTATCCTTGGAAATATGTTGCTTAGGTTTGGTTAGATTATTGCACAAATCATTTTATTACAAGTGGCATAAGTAATGGACCATTCCAAACCTAACGGTTTGAGGTCTTCCTTGCGAGGGGTGAGTGCGGCCTTAAATCTTTGTCCCGGTTCACCCGGGTGGCGACTCCATTATTCTCCCGGTTTAGTCCCCCGTGGGCTACTCTGTACTCCCAACCTGGCCGGGAGCCCGGAACAGCATGCGACGCCCAGTTTCTGTGTCCCACAACAGTCCAACTGTTTATTAAAACAACGATTTAAATATTAGTCCAACTAACATTTAATTTATATTTGACGAATGATATTTGTTTTAGCGAGTATGGAAAGTAATTAAACAAATATTGCAAATTCAATTCTTGCCTCCCACTATTTTTCGGCGAGCCTCTAACCCTCTGTCGAGTACTCGGAAACCGTGTTTCCTAGCGGGCTAGGTTCCCATTAAATATCACACAATCTTGACTTTGGCCAACAAATTATATGATAATTAACTAGGTAGATCTCTAAGATCGATGGGATCCAATCCAATTCCTAGATCCAGTAGGGGGACATCCAAGTCCGAAACATATATCTTATATATGCCAATATATCCACTGGCCCAAAGCTCGCTACATGGATCGAAGATGCTGTAAAAAATATATATATCTGAAGTCTGAGTAATTAAGTCCGTAGGGGTATCTTAACACCTGGTGCCCTAAAGCCAATTGGTTTGGGAGCCACCGACCCAACACTCGCTACATAGATGAAAGATATTGTATATAAATAAAAAATAGAAAAATAAAAAGAAAAAAAAATCAGAATATCAGAAAAATTACATACCTCACCTGAGTTGATTATGGTAGACAGAACTATTTTAGATACTCAGATTGGTTTGACCCATTAACTATTGAGAATTGAGACAAAATCAATAAGTTGATAACTTAGAATCGAAGCTATTTACTGGACTATTCACACACACACTTTGAGTCTGACTTAGGTATGTTGTTCAAATAAAAGGATTTTAGTAAAGATATGCATTTTGAAGGTTCCTCTAACTTTGATACTAAACATTCTCTGAGGACAACCTTTATTCTCTTTTCGCTTGTTTTTTTTTTTTTTTTTCTTTTGTGTGCATTAGTTTTACTAACTTTTTACTTTTGTAAAAATGTTTGTGGGTATCAATGCTGTAAGCCCTCACGAGACTACAACTCGTCCACTAGGGACACCTAGGGGTTTAAAGGCTTGTTGCATATGCTAAATGCAATCGTGATCCCTACGAAGTGGCTTAGTTAATTTTATTTTCATGTTATTTTATTTTATGTTTTGCTCGAGGACTAGCAAAATGTTAGGTTTGGGGGTGTGATGAGTGGTATTTATATCACTTTTTCTCACTCATTTGACCTAATATTTCGTGTAGTTTCTCGAGTTTTATGAACGTTTTGATGTGTTTTGTTGTTATTTTGCAGATAAATAAAGTTGGAAAGCACTGGAGGTAATTTGGGGCAAAAACGGACAAAAATGCGTCAACTGGAATATTTTGGCTTTGGCGAGTCGTGAACAATGAAGTCTTTCGCGTCGCGACGCCCAGCCTGCGCCGGACCTGCTAACGTGCGCCGTTTTACACGTGTCAAAATCTGATTGGTCAAAATTTGCTAACGTGCGCCGATCATGCTAACCTGCGCCGTGCCACGTGTCACCATCACAACGGTTTTGCTAACGTGCGCCAGACGCCACGTGTCAACATCCTATTCGACCAACCCAAGCGCGTGCCACGTGTCCTCTTCCTATTGGACCGAATAATCGATGAATCAGAGCACGCCACGTGTCACCATTCTATTAGACCGAATTTCCACCCAATCACAAGCTGACACGTGGCAGGATTTCATTGGACCGCATCGCCAGCCAACCAGAGCATGACACGTGTCACAATTATTGCAGCCGACAGCCGCGTGGTCAACGTACGCGTGGACTCCCATTACTGCACCTAGCGTCGCGACGCTAGTGCAATTCCAGCGTCGCGACGCTGGACCAAAATATGCATATAAAAGGAGGCCGCCAGATTCATTTTTCTTCATGCTTTCCTTGGAGAATTCTCTCTAATATTATAGGAAGCATCTATTTTTGTATATATAATTATTATTTTAATTTATGCATTTTAATTTTCAGTAATAGTAGTTCTCTTCTTCTACATTTCTTTAATGTTTTGTAGTTAATTTTCTGCTGGGGATAAGGTGAAGCTTTTATTATTTTAATTTAGATTAATCTCCCTTAAATATAATATGGAAATTATAATTCAAAATATAAAAGATTACCGCCTTAATGGCTGGTTTTATTTATTTGACATAATGTGGCACCGCCTATATGGTTGGTCTTTAGGTGACAGGTAATTACCGCATATATGGCTGGTTTTATGTTCAAATACTATTACCGCCTTTATGGCTGGTCGGACTTAATTTGACTTAATAAAGAATACCGCATTTATGGCTGGTCGGTAATATCATGTTTAATTTAAGTATTATATTAATGGAGATATCTAAATTATAAATAGTAAAAGTGGATCCCCAACCCCCAGCATTTTATTTTTATTCTAGGGAAGTGATGAAACACAATACACACACTTAATAATTGATTTTCTTTTTATGGGTAGTTCTTTAGTTTGTTTATTGAGTCTTAAGCTTAATGCGTCTTGTTAACTGGCAATTAATAAGATTGATGAGGTAAATCTAAAATGAACTAGACATAGGGATTTTAGGTTTCAGCCTTAGATTCAATAGCCCACGATCTTCCTTGAGGATAGATAACCCTTTAATAGATTTCCTTACAGGATAGGAATATACTTGTCGGGCGGGGGTAGCCATAATTGAAACTTAAACTTAATGAATTCAGGTAATGTGGTTGACATAGACATATGGTTCAATTGGGTTATACTGGGTATTTGCGTCTGACCATCGGAAGAGGCTTTTGCATATTTTCGTGTTCCAGGTTAGCAAACTGAATTAGTACACATAAATAAGAGAATCAATTCATCCTTTTAACAGTATTGTGTGGAGTCACGACCCTAGATCTTTTGAGTCTGTTTATTTTATTTTCCTTAGTATTTTTCTTTTGTTTATTTTATTTTTATTAAGCAATTCCACATTCAACCAATCAAAGCAATCAATTCCCTTCTCCCTATAATTAGATACATGTAAATAAATAGATTCAATAATTAATAACAACAGTAGGAATTAAGTCCTCGTGGGATCGATATTTTTATACTACTTGAACGATACGTGCGTTTGCGTTATACGCGTGTGTTTGCACTGGTCAGCTCTCAGGGTCGGGAGATTGTCGTCCCACCTGAGGATCCAAGAGATACTGGACTATGTCGTGGCTTTGGAACATGCAAGGAAGTTTGTGTTATTGGAGGAAGAGGAGAAGATTTTCTGAGGAGGAGGCACCCAGAGGGCCAAGATACCCAGGTCGGAAAATCAACGGGATGTGGGTAGAGATATGAGGGGACCGGTCCCGAGATAAAATGAGTTCAGACAGATGCCTCAGAATAATCAAGTGCAGGAGAAAAGACCACCTGCCCAGGTAAACCTCGTTGCCGGAGGAACATTGTATATCCCTCTCAACAGACCCCTGGCCCAGATGTTGGAATAAATGCAGCAGAAGGCGCGGTAGAGGAGCGAAAAAAGTTTTTAAACATTTTAAAAATTCACGAGTGAATTAATTAATATCAAATATTTTTAATTCATCCAAATAAGTTTAAATATATTATTTATTAACAATTAATAACATAATATATTTTGAAACACGACGAATTATTTTACGAAAATAATTTTCGATAAATACTACGCGTGACGGGCAAATGATCAAACCGGTTGATCCACTGCCGTGCCGGGCTAATCCGGTCACTCGGGTAGTGTTCAGTCAGCCCTTGGGCTGCACGAACAGTGCCCAGTTTGCTAGTTTCACAGTCGTGACACGACGAGCCCGTTTCGACGTGAATTTTACCGTTTTCTCGCATTTTCGCCCCGGAACAATTTCCGGAAGTAATCCACCACCCAATACATATCCAAAATCATCCAAATAACATACTTTTCCATGAAAAATATTCTATTTTAAGGGACCAAATCAGATCCGATTCCAGAAATATTTTTATTCATTTTTATGCCAAAATTCAATTTATTCACAAAATTAATCCAATTAATTTACACCAAAATTAATCACCACAATACAAAGCCTCAATAATAATTCTAGGTAATATTTGAGTGGCAATATAACTCTAGAATGGAAATTTTAATTTTGAGATTAATTCCCTAATTAACCTTAATACACATGTTTATAAAAGAAAACTATTAAGGTTTACTAAACAATCAACACCAAATTTTTGATTCATATACATATCCAAGATACATATAATTTTAAGACATGCAAAATACGTATCCAATATATATTTTCATGCTTAAGAAACAAAAATTGAGAAATTAGAAATTGGAAACTTTTAATTACCTTAATTCCAAGCTCCAATTTTCAATTCTTTCTTCCTTGGTGTTAATCAATTTGTTTACAAACCCTAACCCTTTTTTTTCTTTTGTTTCTAACACATGAGAATGGCTTAAAACATTTCAAAATGAAAGCAAGTTTCATTTATATATTTTCTAGCCCATTTTCGAAAATTTGGCCAATTTTTCAACAAAAAAAATAATTATTTTTGGTCAAGATTTTGGCACATCATTTATCTTATCCAAAATGAATATTTATTTTGATATTTTTTTAATAAATCCATGTGTCCAAATTTCATGGAATAGCCAATAAGAATTTACCAAATAATCAAGCATATTTATGTAATATTCTTAATTAAAATAAATTAATTAATAAATTTATTCATTCATTTAATTATTAATAAAAAGACAAAATAAATATATGGAAAAATATTCCAGAATATTCTTCCATTTTATTATTATTAATAATTAATTAACAATTAATTAATTAATTAATAATAATAATAAAACAAGTGTCAAAATCCAATTGGTTAATAATGTATATCTAATCTAAATTATGTATCGTATACAAATACACATTATTTAATACGCATGCGTAAATTATGAATAATCTGAATTATTCATAATTAATTGCTCAAGTGCTCAACGAGTACACTTTATATTGTGGGACTGTTTAGGTTCAAGTTTATCTATCATGGAAACCATTTCCATATCTGTAGTTTGTCCACTCCTAAATTACGACGACCACATATAATCAAGTTGAACCATCCAAGTCGAAGTCATTGCATAAATGTAATCCCTCTGTCATAGGTTATCCGGATTATTCTGGAGATATAGATTAAACGTCAAATCTCCGCTATGAACAATTCATGTGTCGTGATATATTTATGATTCTTAAACAAATATTCGGAACTCGTTTTCGAATCATACATCGGGTAAGGATTTCAAAGAATCACAAATTGGATACCTAAATCCCGTACACGGGACTGACAGATCCTTTCTGGATATATCATATGATATCATGAGTATCAGTCCATACCCGACGAACAGGCGGAGGTATGATTTTAAAAGATCATTGACGTGACTGTCATCAAAGTATAGAGGATATCTCACATATCCACAGTGGTATTGATGAGTGGTATTTATATCACTATTTCCCACTCATTTGACCTAATGTTTTGTCTTGTTTCTCGAGATTTATGAACGTTTTGATGTGTTTTGTTGTTATTTTGCAGATAAATAAAGTTTGGACAGCACTGGAGGCAATTTGGGACAAAACCGGTCAAAAATGCGTCAACAGGAAAAATTCCTTCTTCTGCGTGTCGCGACGCTGGAACCCTGCGCGCCGCGACGCCAATCCTGCGCCGAAGTTGCTAAAATGCGCCGGGTCCACAAAATCAGAATCTTAAAAAGTTGACTTTGCTAACGTGCGCATGACACGTGTCACCATCACAACGGAGATGCTAACGTGCGCCGTGCCACGTGTCAAGATCTCATTGCTTGGACGGCCACCGCCTCACGTGTCATGCCACGTGTCGCCACATCATCGTCCACATCAGCAGCCACGTCAGCAAGTCAACCAAGTCAACGTGCCACGTCATCATCAGCCAATCACAGCGCGCCACGTGTCAACATCTCATTCGTCGGACGGCCGCCGCCCCACGTGTCGCCACGTCACCTTCCACCTCATCACCATGACGCAAGCAATGACGTCATGAACAGTTGACACGTCAGCATGACGTAAGCGATGACGTCATGAACAGTGCCACGTCAGCGGATCAGATCTGAGTCAACGAACCAGCAAGTGACACGTGTCACTGTAGCTCGCGGCGCGACGCGCGCCCAGAGTCGCGACGCGCGCACCCCATCCGCGCCTATAAATAGAGGGCGAGATTTCAGAATTCAGTGTCCAGTCCTCTCTCTTCAAATCTTCCTAAGAGAGAGTTTCTCTCTCTAAAAGTCTTTAAGTTTTTATTTCTTTACTTTTGTAAATAATTTTTAATTACTTTTTGTAATAATAGTAATTTAATTTTTACTTTTTACTTTCTTTTACAGTTTTTACTATTACTATTTACTTTTTACAGTTTTTACTATTTACCGTGATGCGGTAATTTCTTTATGTTCGGGTGAAAGGTAATTTCTTTTACTATTACTATTTAGATTAATCTCCCTTAAAATAATATATTTACTATTTAAATTGGATTTAATCAGGATACCGCCAGATTGGTCGGTGAATAATAAAACATATATTCCGCCTTTATGGCTGGTTATTTTGGTTCCGCCTTTATGGCTGGTTATTTTGGTTCCGCCTTTATGGCTGGTTATTTTGGTTCCGCCTTTATGGCTGGTTGATATTAATCACAAGTTTTTATATTATTTTAATGGGAGATATCTAAATAAGTAGTAGTAGGATTAATTCCTTTTACCTTAACATTTTATTTTATTTTACTTTTCAGTATTTTTATTTTATGTCTTTTATTTTTGTGTTTTTATTAGTCCTAGTTATGTGTTAGTTATCTAGGGGTTGTGATGACTTTTAATATCAATAGTTTATAAGGGATTATTTTATAGTTTGGGTAATTAATAAGTTTACTTATTAAGTCTTAAGCTTAATGCTTCTTATTGTCTGATCACCAATAAGATAGATATGGTAAATCTAAAATGAACTAGACATAGGGATTTTAGGTTTCAGCCTTAGACTTCATAGCCCACGATCTTCCTTGAGGATAGATAACCCTTTAATAGATTCCTTACAGGATAGGAATATACCTGTCGGGCGGGGGTAGCCATAATTGGAACTTAGACTTAATGAATCCAGGTAATGTGGTTGACATAGGAATATGGTTCAATTGGGTTATACTGGGTATTTGTAGTTGACCATCGGAAGAGGCTTTTACATAATTTAGTGTTCCAGGTTAGTAAACAGATTTATTACACAAACATAAAATAATCACTTCATCTTTTAAATGATATTAAAAGAATTCACAACCTTATATCTTTTTATCTTTTATTTTCCTTAGTATTTTCTTTTATCTTTTTATTTATTTATTTAGCAAATCTACAATCAAACCAAATCAATCAAGCAATCAATTCCATTCTCCTCTTTAATTAGATATTTGTAATTAAATAGATTCAATAATTAATAACAACAGTAGGAATTAAGTCCTCGTGGGATCGATATTTTTATACTACTTGAACGATACGTGCGCTTGCGTTATACGTGTGTGTTTACGCCGGTCAGGTATCACAAGTCAAATGAGCTAATATGTTATTCGACTCTTAAAGATTCCTATTGACGTTGGTGTACCATCTATCAAGAATGTTTGAATGGGTCATTCAGTATTTATCCAATAAATACATACGTGTTTATATGAGTCTCCCAAGACTCATGGTTTACTGAGATAACCCATTAGAACAATTCTAATATACAATATGTATCGGTCTCACGGGTTTACTAACTGACCAAGTATGTAAACCTTGACTAGGTTTAATTTAAAGAATGAATTGTATTGTGACATTTCTCAGTAATAATTGTGGCGCTTTTGCAATTACGTCACAACTATTAATTCTAAGGTCTTTTACGCATTTACCATTTAAAAGATTATTTTGATGAAAATTACTTAATTTTATTCATAATAAAATAAAACGTACATCGTATTTACAATAAATACAACAAAATATGGTGCGTCGAGCACTAACTCTAACATTTTCTCCCACTTGCTCTAGTGCCAAATTTGATGGTATCTAATACTCATCGCCTCTACATGTCTATCATATAATCTCGGAGGCAAGGCCTTCGTAAGCGGGTCTGCTTGACCTGTTCATATTTGTAATTCATTACAGGTGCTGATGGAAAGTAAGAAGCTAAAGCCTGGAGAGATGCAGTTGTGTTTTGGGAGTGGAGACTCTCTGGATGTAGTTGAAATTAGAGCATGTGAGATCCCCTTGCCGAATGGGAGCCTTTTGTTATATGATTGCTATGTTGTACGAGGATGTATAGCAAATATTATATCTCTTTTTTGTATTAGATACATAAGGTTATCATGTTAATATTAAGAACTGTTCTTTGTATTTATATGATAAACGTAATATTCAGATCATTTGTTGTCCAAATGAGCATGGTCATTACATATTGCATACTTCTAGAGATATTTTGAATACTAGGATTAATAAACGTAGTTTACCTGTAATTAATAATACTGAACTTTGGCATATGAGGCTAGGTCATATAGATGTGAAACGCCTTACCCAATTGGTTAGGAATCGTTTGATACCAGATCTCACCATTGAACCCTATTCAACTTGTGAACCATGTATTCAGGGTAAGATGACCAAAGCCCCATTTTCTGGTGTTGGACTGGTGAGCGGAAAATATATCACTATTTCCCGCCCCATTAACCTAATATTTTGTATGGTTTCTCGGGTTTTCCGAATGTTTTGATGTGTTTTGTGTTGTTTTACAGATAAATAAGGTTTCAGAACTCACTGGAATAAAATTGGGGCCAAAACAGCGAAAAATGGATAAAAAGGGCAAAATCATCATTTGGGCGTCGCGACGTGCAACACCTCTGCATCGCGACCGCTAAAATACGCCAGACACGTGTCAACATCAGAGAAGTTTGCTATCATAGGCACTTGCTAAAATGCATCTGACACATGTAAACATCACAACAATCGCGCTAACGTGCGCCGAACACGTGTCATCATCTCATGCTGCCGACAATAATAATTCAGCTGCCGACGAAACCGCATACACGTGTCAACATCTCATGAAACTACGTGTGACATGGCATAAATCAACGGCGTGTCGCGACATGCAAGGTTGCACGCGTCGCGACGCGTGGGACCAAGTGATGCCTATAAATTCAGGCCGATTTCATTTCAAAATTTCATACATTCCTGAAGTTCCTAATAGGGGATTAAGGATTTATCTTGTTTGTTTAAGTTTTTGTAATTTAAATTATGCATTTTTATTTTCAGTAATAGTAGTAGTATATTTTATTTACTTTTCTTTTATGTTTAGTAGTTAAATTTCTGCTGGGGAATGGTGAAGCTTTTATTATTATAATTTAGATGAATCTCCTTAAATTATAATATATAAATTATCTTAAAACCTGACTTAATTGGATACCGCCTTTATGGTCAGTTGGACTCAATTAAATTGATTTTAACCTGACTAAACTGGATACCGTCTTTATGGTCGGTTGGAATTAATTCAAAATCTGACTTAATCAGGATACCGCCTATATGGTCTGTTGGTAATATCATGCAAATTTATATATTATAATAAGGGAGATTTCTAAATTAGAAATAGTGAAGGTAGATTAATCTCACTTATATTATAATATGGAAATTGTAATTTAATAATATGGATTAAAGTTGATACCGCCTCAATGACTGATTTTATTTATGTAACATAATATGACACCGCATATACAATTGGTCTTTAGGTGAAAGATGATTACCGCCTATATGGCTGGTTTATGGATAAATAATAACACCGCCTTTATGGCTGGTTCAACTTAATTGGATAACACTGACAATTTCTATATTATAATAAAGTGAGATTTCTAAAAGTGGATCCCCTAACCACAACATTTTATTTTTATTCTAGGGAATTGATGAAACACAATATTAACTTGCTTAATAAATGATTTAATTATATTATTAGTAATACTTTAGTTTGTTTATTGAATTTTAAGCTTAATGCTTCTTGTTGCCTAATCACCAATAAGACTGATGTGGTAAACTTAGAATGAACTTGAAAAATGGATTTTAGGTTTCAGCCTTAGATTCAATAGCTCACGATCTCACTTAAGGATAGATAACCCTTAATAGATTTCCTTCCATGATAGACATATACCTATTGGGCGGGGGTAACCACAATTGGAACTGGAACTTAATGAATTCAGGTAACTTGGTTAACATAGACATATGATTAATTGGGTTATACTTGGTGTTTGCATCTGACCATCGGAAGAGACTTTTGCATATTTTCGTGTTCCAGGTTAGCAAACTTATTTATTACACATATATAAGAGAATCAATTCATCATTAGAATAATATTGTGTGGAATCACAACCTTAGATATTTGTGTCTTTTATTTATTTTCCTTAGTATTTTCTTTTGTGTCTTTATTTATTTAGCAAAATCCACATTCAACCAATCAATCAGCAATCATTCACTTCTCCCTTTAATTAGATACCTATAAATAAATAGAATCAATAATTAATAACAATAGTAGGAATTAAGTCCTCGTGGGATCGATATTTTTATACTACTTGAGTGATATGTGCGTTTGCTTTACATGTGTGATTTCACCGATCAAGTTTTTGGCGCCGTTGCCGGGGACTTATTTTTCTTGCGTTATTAATTTTGAAGCTATCTACTTTACTTGTATCAAATTTTCTTTATTTTTATTCGTAATTTTTATTTTCTTTCTTTATTTTTCAAGTGGTTGAAATGGAACATTATTGGGCGATGGAAGCATTACAAACTTTAAGAGGTAAAGATACACCCCAAATCAGGGAGCAGCAGTCCGGTTTTCTGAGGCCTGTTGTCCAGTCCAACAACTATCCATGGATGTCAGAGAGAAATAACACAACATTTGCTCAACGATTTCAGACATATGATATATGTGCTGGTAACCACCCTAGCGATCATTGTGAGTACAATTACAATTCAGAGTGACAGAATTATCGGAATCCTCATGGTATGATGAACCAACATACTTCACTGAACCTTATTCTCCATCTCATCCATCAGCTACCTACGATCTTCATCAAGAACCAGAACCATCAGAGGAAGATCAGGTGATCAACATGCTCAAAGATTGGGTCAAGAAACAAGATGAAAAGATGGATGCAATGCTTGAAACATTTCAGAATCAATTAGAAAGTCTTCAGAGTCAAACAACATCCATTCAAAGAATGAGAGATCAAGCGAGACAATTAACATAAAACCAGAGGTACATACCTCACAATACATTTTAGATGAAATTTATGAAGCCTTCAAGTACCAAGCATTTCACGATGACACCTTAACAGAGGAAGAGGCTGAGTAGTATCAAGAGTCAGAGGTATCAATTCAGGAACCCGAACCAGCAAAATCTCGATTTGATTTTTATTATTCATCAGACTCTGACGAGGATCAAGAAGCAGAGCTGTATGCACCAACTACATCTACAATTAAGGATGAAACTCTGTATCCTCAAAATGAAGATCTTGGAGCATGCATTGCACTGATGTTTGAAGAAGAGTTACCTGATCCATTCATACCAACCACAGAGGACAAAAGCCTACAATGAGACACATCTTTACATCCTCAGGTTGACACATATGGAGCATACATTTCACAGATGACAGATGAAGAGCTGAACAAAGAAATTCTGAAATACATCTGAGAAGAAAAGGTGGAGCAAGATGCAGGACAAATGGAGGAGCAAATGTCTGACCATATTGAAGATCTCATACATTCAGGAGAAACATCACTGTATTGGGGAGTACAAATCAAAGATATCGCCCAGAAGCTTGACAGAATGGAACTTCCATTCCAAGTCAAGCATCAGACGACACCTCTTGATTTTCTTTCTTTCTTTTCAGGAACCACAAGAGCGACTGAGTTTAAAAAGGTGGCACAAGCATTGAATGAGAAAAAATTATTTTTGCCACTTTACCATTGGAAGAGACCCTTCAAAAGCAACGCTCATGGGATTGTCTCTAATCGGACATCCAAAACCACATTGAAACCTCCTTGACAGATGGACTTCAGTAACGTCTGGCTGAAGACAAAAAATTTAGCGCTAACAGGGAGGCAACCCATGAAATTTTTATTATTGCAATTTATATTTTATTTTGTGTATACATATTGTAGAGTTTTTAATTTTGTGTGATATTTTCAGGGAAAAAACAAACGGAGCATTTAAGGGAGAGCAAGATATGAGGAATGGTGTTTGGCAATCACAAGGATGAGATTTAATTCATTAGTGATGGCTGAGTAAGTAATGGATTCTTGAGACGCATCCTAATGGATTTATATACCAAGCGAGTGGCGTGTTGCGTACATAATTTTGTTGCCTTAAATAATTGCTGTCATTTCTTTTTGATTTTCTTAATTTTCACCGACATGATCCAAACTTTTTGACTTTCACGATATATTTTACTGTTTAGCTGATAATTGTCATTTGGTAGGTACTAGTGCTATTATTACTCACCCTTTTTCAGGTTCTATGAATTCAACTCGTTATTGAACCCTTGAAGACATCCAGATTTGAGAAAGAAATATATAAAAAAAAAATGGAAGCAACTTAAAGAAGACGAGTTGTAAACATCTGTGTGTTTTGCGGTACTAGTGTTGGTTCTAAACCATAATTCGTATAGCTGAAACAAATATGTACTTAGTATATGACGGTGGCAACCTTGGACTAATGGAGTACGTTTCAAAGGCTGTACAGGAAGGAGGTAGTCAAGTTTTGGGAATCATCCTAAAACCTTTGCCAGAGGCGAATCTTATAGGACCATCAAACAGAGAGGAAATTATCGTGCCAGGTATGTCTGAACGACTGGTTGAAATGATTAATCGTGCAGATGCATTTATTTATTTGCCAGGTGGCTTGGGCATGATGGAGGAAAATTTTATAGTTTTATCTTAGGCGAACTTGAATATTCATCAGAAACCAATTGGACTGTTTAACGTTGATGAATTTTATGATTTTCTTTGTGTGTTTCTTGATGATGCCCGGAGAAATGGGTTCGTGTCAAAACCTGTAAAAGAAATCATCTTTACTGCCAGAACTGCCCATGATTTAATTAACTAACTGTTAGCCTTTGAACCACAAATTGACCCTATCATTTCCAAGATAAATTGGTCTGATAATGATCGTTGTAAGAAGCGTCAGATTAATCTGGATCTTAACCTTTAATTTTCTTTTTAGATGTATAATTTCAGCTAACCAGGTATTGTCTTCTAAACTCTTCTTCTACTTTTTTAGACATTGGGGACAATGTCTCAATTAGGTTTGGGGGGGAATAGTTGACTAGTATCTTATTTTTATTTTTTCATTGTGTTGTTTTTATTTAATTTTTAGTCAAAAATTCAAAAAAAAATTTAATATATATTGTGTTTTATACTTTTAACTTGACTAACCAGGTGAAATTGGTGTGAGATAGCTGTGTAAGGAATTTCCACTCATGAGTCGTATCTCAACCTATTTCGTAACAAGTTATTTTTTTTTGTTTATTTCCTTTTGAATTATTTAATTTGTGAATTCTCCATAATACTCATTAAATTGGATCTCCATATGCTCAGTTGACAGGTATTATCAATATGCAAGGTAACATACGACATGAATTGTAAGTGAAAAGTTTATAATATTCAGTGCTATACTTTAATTGGAGGAAGCATCTAAAATAAGTGATGGTAAAAAAATTGTGTATATTAATAAATAAATAAATAAATAAACATCTGAGATCCGAGTAATTAAGTTCGTATGGGTGTTTTAACACCTAATGCCCTAAAACCAACTGGTTTCGGAGCCATTAGCCCAAAGCTCGCTACATGGATTAAAGATGTTATAAAAAAAAGATATCTGAAATCCGAGTGATTAAGTCTGCAAGGGTGTCTTAACACCTAGGGCCCTAAAGCCAACTGGCTTGGGAGTCACTGGCCCAAAGCTCACTACATGGATTGAAGATATTGTAAATAAATAAATAAATAAATCCATTGCTAAAAAAAGTGTGAATTCTGATATAACTTTAGGAAAAAAATATTACTCTCTTTTCAACTACACTTGTGAATATTGTGGGCACAATAAGATTGGCTGTGTATATGCAGAATGGTAAAAATAATCGGAGAATTTACTTATTTGGTAATTTAGAAAGAAAGAAAACAACTACTAACGTGGATAAGAAGTTTCACTTGTTTAGTCACTAACTTGTTTATTCTCTTTTCTTTTGTGTTTTTGCTTTTGTGTGTATTAGATTGATGTTTGTGGGTATCGTCACTGTAAGCCCTCACGAGACTACAACCCGTCTACTAGGGACACCTAGGGGTTTAAAGGCTTGTTGCATACTCTAAATGCAACTGTGATCCCTACGAAAGTGGCTTAGTTTAATTTAGTTTCAGTTATTTATTTTATTTTATTGTTTTGCTCGAGGACTAGCAAAATGTTAGGTTTGGGGGTGTGATGAGCGGAAAATTTATCACTATTTTCCGCCCCTTTAACCTAATATTTTGTATGGTTTCTCGGGTTTTATGAATGTTTTGATGTGTTTTTTGTTGTTTTACAGATAAATAAGGTTTCATAACTCACTGGAATCAAATCGGGGCCAAAACAACGAAAAACGGACAAAAAATGGTAAAATCATCATATGGGCGTCGCGACACGCAACACCTTTGCATCACGATCGCTAAAATACGCCAGACACGTGTCAACATCAGAGAAGTTTGCTATTATACGCACTTGCTAACATGCGCTTGACACGTGTCAATATCACATCAATCGAGCTAACGTGCGCTGGACACGTTTCATCATCTCATGCCGCCGACAATAATAATTCAGCTATCGACGAAACCGCGTATACGTGTCAACATCTCAGGAAGCCGCATGCCACATGGCATAAATCAACGGCGCGTCGCGACGCGTAAGGTTGCACGTGTCGTGAAACGTGGGACCAAGTGATGCCTATAAATTTAGGTCAATTTCATTTCAAAATTTCATACATTCCTGAAGTTCCTAATAAGGGATTAAGGATTGTATCATGCTTGTTTAAGTTTTTGTAATTTAAATTATGTATTTCTATTTTCAGTACTAGTAGTAGTTTATTTTATTTACTTTTCTTTTATGTTTAGTAGTTAAATTTCTACTGGGGGAAGGGTGAAACTTTTATTATTATAATTTAAATTAATCTCCCTTAAATTATAATATATAAATTATCTTAAAACCTGACTTAATTGGATACCACCTTTATGGTCGGTTGGACTTAATTAAATTGATTTTAACCTGACTAAACTGGATACCGCCTTTATGGTTGGTTGGATCAAAATCTGACTTAGTCAGGATACCGCCTATATGGTCGGTTGGTAATATCATGTAAATTTATATAGTATAATAAGGGAGATTTCTAAATTAGAAATAGTAAAGGTAGATTAATCTCATTTATATTATAATATGGAAATTGTAATTTAATAATATGGATTAAAGTTGATACCGCCATAATGAATGGTTTTATTTATGTAACATGATGTGACACCGCCTATAAGGTTGGTCTTTAGGTGACAGATGATTACCGTCTATATGGCTGGTTTATGGATAAATAATAACACCGCCTTTATGGCTGGTTCAACTTAATTGGATAACACTAACAATTTCTATATTATAATAAAGTCAGATTTCTAAAAGTGGATCCCCTAACCCCAGCATTTTATTTTTATTCTAGGGAAGTGATGTAACATCCCGGATTTTTGGGACCGTTCTAGAGGATTTCCGGACGGATGTTTTAGTCCCGGGTCATGATGATAACGAAGAATAAGAGTTTAAGTGTTGTTATATGAGTTGGGATAATAGATTATGAATTTTCGTCGCGTTGGAGAACGCGTGGGATCAAAAGTCGGTTACGCGATTTTCATAAAACGCGTAAAGTTTACTGTTTTGACTACAGAATGAGCAAACGAACTCCGATCGAGCTGATTTTTGGACCATTGGACTCGTGTTTCCGAGACGAACAACTATCGTGTTGAATACTTTTCGAGAATCGCATCAGAACGGCTATGAAATTGTGATATTCCATAAGACTCTAGAATAGGGGCTGTTTTGTTATTTTCGCGGGGACTAAAATGATATTTTCCAGTTCATTATATAAAGCCTTCAAGTTTCATTTATTTGTGAAAATGGCATAAACCCAATATTTTCCCTCACCTGACCCCTGATCGCCCTTTTAGGGGAGCAACTCGCCGGCAAGCTTCTGGCCGGCGCACCAGTAGCGCCGTGATCATCCGGCGATGGGGAGTCTCCTGGTGGCCAGAGATCGGCCAGTTAACGCCGGAAACGGCGTGGATCGACGGCGACAGTGATGTGAAGTGGGTATAGTGGATCCGGCTCATCGGTTCGTTTCACGGCCCGAGCCACCTACCAAATCGAAGCCCTCGAGGAGTACTACGAGTGTGCGAGGTTGGTTTCGCCGAACAACGGCCGGTGGCTCGTGAATTGAGAGAAGAAGGTTCGGTGAACAGTAAACCCATGTCGAACGGTAACTCCGATCGGAATTTCGATCACACCAGCGCGTTCTTATGGCCGTTGGGAGTCCGAATATGGCCTCAGAATTTCGGTACGACTTTCCGTTCAAAATTTCATATTTTAAAGTGTATCGATTTGTATTCGGATTGTTCCAGTAGTTCCGTAGTGTAATACTTGGACATGAATTGAATTGGATATGTCTTAATATGCTAAAACGATAAATGTGGTAGAATTCGGGGTGAATCGGATGAGATATGATCGATCCTGTAGAATTAGCGAGATTCCGGTAAAATGGCGTTTCTCGCTCGATTGAGCATAGATGATCGTAAATATAGTTATGATGTAATTATGGTATTGCGAGGGTAATTGGGTAATTTTGGATTAGTTCGGAGGGTTCGAGACCCTTCCTTAGCGTTTGCGGAAACTTTTCCGCAAGTTTTACCGCAAACGCGCAAAATGAGAATCTGAGTTATTTAGTTAGTTTAGAGCAGTGTATGAGTATATAATAGAGTAATGAAGTTCGAATTTGTAGTATTAGAAAGATTTCGTGTACCCCAAGAAAGTCCGTAGTTTAGTGTGGATAAGTTGTGAGTTCCGCAAATAGCGATTCTGACATATGTTGTGATTTATTTTGGCAGATCGGACCCGGATCGCGGGCATTTGTTTAGCCAGGTAAGTAACTCATGCTTTGATTTCTTAAGAAGTTATCGTTGTACGAAAGTAGTACTATAATAAAGATTATATAAACATATGTATGAAACTAGTATATATATATATATATATATATAAAGATGATCGTATAAGAAAGAAGTTAGTGAATTGGTACACATATATAGATAAGAGCAAACAATTATAAGAGGAGATATAAGTTAAAGATAAAAAGAAGTATTCAGAAGTAAAGAGAAACATATGTAGGTAAAGACCAGTATATATATATATATAATATATATATATATATATATATATATATATATATATATATATATATATATATATATATATATATATGAAGCATGTGAATGATGTCATATTCATGATTATAATTTAATAAGACTTGGGTATAGGGGATGTAGAAACTACACCCTAAGGAATGAGATTAGAGTTATAAATGGGATAATCTGATATGAATTAGAGATATGAAGGAAAGTTGAAGTTAATGCGTTATATAAGAACATTAGCAACATAGGGATAGAAGTGAGTATATAAAGTGATAAAGAGCCGGAATGAATGAAAATTACTTAGCGTAAGGTTTTATATAAAAGATCATTACATGGGATTCTTGAGTACAGCTAGATAGTTATAAAATAGTGAATCAGTTTAAGAACTAAGATACTGGAACTCTTTTACGTTAATGTTTGATATAGTAGTAGAACTTTGATTGTGTGTGTATGAATTTAATTGTGCAATGTATGATTGTGAGCCACCAGCACGGTAAGTTATAGAGGTAAGATAAGTTATGATGGTTGAATGTATGCATATATATATAGATAAATGTAGCATGTTTTGATTTGAACAAGCATTTTGCTGATAGTTAAGCATATATTTAGTAGATCATTATAGAGAAAATCATGACTAGAGTAGAGAGAAGCATGAGATATACATATATGCAAGTGCATGTGTGAGTGTGTTTAAGTTTTCAGCAGTTGAACAAACCATAACAATGTTTTCAATAGTTTCAAATGTTTTAAAGAAAGATTTCAAATGCTTTTGAAAAGAATCATATTTCAGAAAATGTTTTTACAGTTGGAGTTACAGATTACAATTTTATGGTTTTCGGGGCATGAGGTAAAAACTCACCCCAGTATGTAACTTGAGATATAGTTCGGAATTGACGGATACTTTGGATTCGGGATTGGGATTTGACCCATCCCAGTTGTACAGTTTGGAATTGACGGTTAGACGCATGTGCACATGTGGAGGACTGAGGGGACGCTCTCAGATCCTCGAGCAGGACTAGGGGCTACAGGGTCCCGAAATCCTGATTTTAGATGCCCAGTTGAGTTATGGTCCTGGGCATCGAGTACACCCAGTTGAGTTATGGTCCTGGGTGTAGAGAGACGTCCAGTTGAGTTATGGTCCTGGACGTAGATCAGTTTTCAGTTTTCAGATTTTCAGTACACAGTTTTCAAAAAAAGTTTTTCAGATTTTGATTTTCAGTTTTCAGAGATGCCGCAGTTGAGTTATGGTCCTGGGCATCAAGTATTTTCAGTTTTTAGTTTTCAGATCTTCAGTATAAAGTTTTCAAGCTTTAAATAAGAGTTTTCATAAAACCTTCAGATTTTCAGTATTCAGACTTCAGAAATCAAGTTTTAGTAAAGAGTTTTCGGGACTAGTGACTTAAAAACAAATTCCAGAAAGATGAAGTTTTCATAAATAAAGTTTTCTTATAAAAAGAGTAATTTGCAATTTCTGCATATAAATCATGCATCCTAGTGAGTCATTTGATATATATATATTTGATGAATATGCATTATGGCATTAGTATTCTTCACATATAAGTTCGTTAGAAAAGATGTTAAGGTAACAGTTCATAGAAGCATGACATGATTTCATCAAAAGGTATGTATGGTTGATATTGGTATGTGGCATGTTTATATAGAAGTGTCATTTTGGAAGATTCTAATGCATGATAGCATGATCTTATTTAAAGGTATATATACTAATGATGATTACGGGTTGTATGTTTATTAAAAAGAACACATCGAAATGATGATAAATCGTGATGAAATGGTAACATATGCAGGTAATCATGGAGATAGTACCTAGTTTATAAGACAGGCAAAGATGAATGTTTGATAGAAAAGATAGTTTATAAATCCGATTTGATGATATTTCAATAAAATAAAATAATGATAAGTTTAATCGATAACCAAATTGGTGTAGCAGAAGACTAAGTAAGTAAGTATAAGCTATCTGAGTAATGCATTAAAGACATGGTAGGTTTTTGACTTAGTGATTAAGTTATAAATGTTGGAAGTGTACGGGATTGTATGTACATAATTGAATAGTTAGAAAGATTAATAGCAGGTAATAAGGGAACAAAGGAGATAAGAGTCATGGTTATTCAACTTTGAAAATTCTTAATTGGCTTTATAAGTAATCCAAGTTTATATAGAAACTTAAGTTAGACCTTGTTTATGTTGAAACGCTCAGGTTTTGAGCATGTCTACTTACTGAGTCATTACGACTCACATCGCTTTCGTTGGTAGTTTTGCAGGTCGGTAGCTGAAGTTTGGTGAAGACTTTGAAGACGGTGGATCGCCCCAATCGCAGTCGAGGAAGTCATTGAGTCCTGGGTCAAGTTGGGTCATCACGACTCCTGGTTGTGTATTTACAATTGCATTTGTATTTCATTGGTATTAACCATGTAATAGCATAGTTTATTTTGAGTTCTGGCCGGAGGCGAAGTATTTGCATTTGTTCTTTGAGTTCAGGCCTGAGGCCTTGATATTGTGTTTCCGGCCTGAGGCCGAGGTTGTTGTGTTTCTGTTGTTTGTAGATGCTGGCTATAGACCAGGTTGCATGATGTTACGAATACATCATGCCGAAATTTCGTTATATTCAAAGGCTTATGGAGATGGGTTTAGCCTGTCTCCTGCTGGTAGCATCCTGGCCTAGGCGGGATGTTACAAGTGATGAAACACAATATTAATATGCTTAATAATTGATTTAATTATATTATTGGTAATACTTTAGTTTATTTATTGAATCTTAAGCTTAATGCTTCTTGTTGCCTGGTCACCAATAAGATTGATGTGGTAAACTTAAAATGAACTTGAAAAAGGGATTTTAGGTTTCAGCCTTAGATTCAATAGCTCATGATCTCACTTAAGAATAGATAACCCTTAATAGATTTCCTTCCAGAATAGACATATACCTGTCGGGCTGGGGTAGCCACAATTGGAACTTGAACTTAATGAATTCACATAACTTGGTTAACATAGACATATGATTATTTGGGTTATATTGGGTGTTTGCATCTGACCATCGGAAGAGACTTTTGCATATTTTCGTGTTTCAGGTTAGCAAACTGATTTATTACACATATATAAGAGAATCAATTCATCATTAGAATAATATTGTGTGGAATCACAACCCTAGATATTTGTGTCTTTTGTTTATTTTCCTTAGTATTTTTTTGTGTCTTTATTTATTTATTTATTTAGCAAAATCCACATTCAACCAATCAATCAGCAATCATTCCATTCTCCTTTTAATTAGATACCTGTAAATAAATAGAATCAATAATTAATAACAACAGTAGGAATTAAGTCCTATTGGGATCGATATTTTTATACTACTTGAGTGATACGTGCGCTTGCGTTACGTGTGTGATTTCACCGATCATGGACACCGAGCCAGTAACTTACCGGAACTCGTACATTCTGATGTGTGTGGTCCACTAAGTCAGACTTCTCACAGTGGTTATTCGTACTTCGTTACCTTTACCAATGATCTGTCACGGTACGGTTATGTCTATTTGATGAGACATAAATCGAAAACCTTTGAAAAGTTCAAAGAGTTCCGTGATGATGTAGAAAAACAGACTGGTCAATATATTAAATGCCTTTGATCTAATCGAGGCAGTGAATATATGAGTAGTGAGTTCATGGATTATATGAAGGAGAATGAGATTCTCACTCAATATACTCCCCTAGGTACTCCATAGCACAATGGAGTATCTGAGATGAGAAATCGGACTTTATTGGATATGGTCCGATCTATGTTGAGTTTTACAGATTTGCCTTATTTTTTATGGGGCTACTCTCTTTTAATAGCTGCACATCTTTTGAATAAGATTCCTTCAAAAGCTGTTCCTACGGCTATATATGAGATATGGACTGGTAGGAAATTAAATCTTAATTATGTTAAGGTTTGAGGTTGTCTTGCCTATGTCAGGATGGCTCAGCAAGATAAGTTTTCACCTCGATGGTAAAAGTTTAGGTTTATTGGATATCCTTCGAATACGAAGGGATATATGTTCTATGATACCGAGCATCGAAATGTGTTCGTAGCTCGCTTCGTAAAATTTCTAGAGGTAGAATTTTTATCAGAAGGTGGTAATCATAGATAGGTTGAACTTGATGAAGTCCAACCTGAAAACAACGAACCAACGGAGGAACTTGAAGTTCAAGTAGATGAATAACCTTCAACACACACACTCCGCAGGTCATAAATGGTATCTAGACCTCCTGAATGCCTGTATTTGATACAAGAAAAGAGTCTCGATGTTCACTTAGTTGAAGAGATTGACCCTTTTACCTATAGAGAATCAACGTTGGACATCGACTCCATGAAATGGCAAGATGCCATGAATATGAATAAGACTCAATACATGAGAATCAAGTTTGGGACTTGGTTCCGTTTCCCGAAGGAATTGTTCCTATCGGTTGAAAATGGGATTACAAGAGGAAACGCGAGCCTGATGGAAATGTTGAAACCTATAAAGCCAAACTGGTAGCAAAAGGTTACATGCAGCGACCTGGCGTCGACTATGATGAAACGTTTTCGCCAGTAGCAATGCTTAAGTCTATTAGGATTTTGCTTTCTATAGCTGCATATCATGATTATGAGATTTAGCAAATGGATGTCAAAACGGCTTTTCTAAATGGATTTCTTGATGAAGAAATCTACATGGAACAACCGGAGGGTTTTGCATCCAGCGAGAACTCGGGTATGGTATGTAAGCTTAAGAAGTCCATTTATGGACTTAAACAAGCTTCACGAATTTGGAATCTTTGATTCGACGAGATTATTAGATTGTCTGGTTTTCTCAAGAATTCGGAAGAATCATGTGTGTATCAGAAGGCTAGTGGGAGCATGGTGGTATTTTTAGTCCTATATGTTGACGACATCCTAATCATTGGGAATGATATCGGGATGATGCAATGCGTCAAAGCTTACCTCTGTAAGAATTTCTCCATGAAGGACCTGGGAGAAGCTTCATATGTTTTAGGCATAAAACTCTATAGAGATATAGAAAGGAAGTTGATTGGGTTATCCCAATCAACGTACATAGATAAGATCTTGGAACGGTATAATTTTGGTAACTGTAAGACAATAAATATACCGTTCAGACATGAGATTCATCTTTCGAAGAAGATGTGTCCACAAACAGAAGATGAGAAGGTTAGAATGTCTAATCAACCTTATGCTTCGTGTTTGGGTAGCATAATGTATGCCATGTTATGTACTAGGCCTGATATCAGTTTCGATGTTAGCGTAACCAGTAGATTACAGTCCAATCCAGGAAATGACCATTGGATGGCCATTAAACATATCCTCAAGTATCTTAAAGGTACTAAGGATAAGTTGATTATTTATGGAGGAAGTGAACTACAAGTTAATGGGTATACGGATTTTGACTTCCAATCGGATCCTGATAATAGAAAGTCTACATCTGGATTCGTCTTTACCCTTAATGGAGGTGCAGTTTGCTGGAATAGTTCCAAATAGGGGTCAACAGTTGATTCCACCACATCTGAAGCTGCAAAGGAAGCTGTATGGATTAGGAACTTTATCACATAATTGGGAGTGGTTTCAAGTATGGAGAATGTGATTCTGTTATACTGTGATAATACTGGAGCCATTGCGCAAGCAAATGAACCGAGGGCGCATCAGAAGGCGAAGCATGTAGAACTCAAGTACCACATCATTCAAGAGATTGTGTCGCGAGAGGATATTATCGTGTGCAAAGTACCGAGTGAAAATAATATAGCAGACCCGTTTACGAAGGCCATACCTCCGAAGTTATTTAATGAACATGTGAAGTCGATGGGTATTAGATACAATTGATATTGGCACTAGAGCAAGTGGGAGTTTTGTTAGGGTTGGTGCTCAGAGCGCCAATTCCCTATTGTATTTCCTTGTAAACTATCTTGTAAACATTTTATTAAGAATAAAATGAGCAGTTTCTATAATATAATTTATCTCTTCATATAGTAAAGATGTAATTGACCTTAGAATGATTAGTCATGATGCAGCTGCAAAAAAGTCGCAACTGACATTGAGTTGTATCATGACGTTGTCCTTCTTAGACAGTTCCTGATCGATGTTTACACTACTTGGTCAGTAAAGTAAACCTATTAAGATCGGTACATGTCGTATACTGGAATAATGAATTCCAATGGTTTCTCAATGAACCATCAGTCTTGGAGACTCGTATAGACATGTAGGTGTTTATAGCGGATATACACTTAATGACTCACCGAAGATTCTTAATGGATGGTACACCAACGTCAATAAGAATCTTCTCGGGTTGAGTAGCATAAGTGATTCTTCGACTTGAGATACTACTTTGGACGCATGAGACATCTTCCACACTTAGATGGCAGTCACATCACTAATTTATTTAGATCATACCTCCTCTTGTTCGTTGTGTATGGACAGATCTTCAGGGTGTCATGTGTGTCAATATAGGATCTGTTAGTTCTGTGTACAGAGCATAGGTAGTCCATATATGATTAGCAATCAGATAAAAACCATGGGCCCGTGGTACACTTTAGAAGTAAGTTCTTAGTGTTCTTTTAGAGATTGCTAATAAAGATGTCGAAAGAATTGTCCCGATAGAGATTTGACATTTACATATATATCTCTGGGATATATTCGGATACCTGTGACAGAGGAATTAACATATGTCATGACCTCGACCTGTATGATTCAGCGAGTGTATCCATGGTCGTCATAATTTACGGTTGGGTAAATTATGGACACGAAATTGGATTTCATGACAGATATGCCTAAATCTAGAGAGTCTCACTAGTGAAATATACTCGTAGAGCACTATGGCAACTATTATGAATAATAATGATTATTTATAAATCGTTTAACGGTTAAACAAAAAATACATGTAAAAGGACCTAATGGTCATTTCCTAATTAATGTGTATTTGTATTTAATATTTGATTTTATTAAATACAGTAATTAAATTTCAAATTGTGATTTTTGACATATATGATTGATATATGTATTTTGATTATTTAATGTAAATATAATACATATATTTAAGATATTTGTATTTAATTATTAAATTATATAAATGTTATATGATTAAATTAATTAAAGTTACAAAATATCTTAAGTCATGATTTACTTTATTAAAGTAAGCAAGTGGCCATTAATTTTTTGTAACACTTGGTTTTAGCATTTAATGATTTAATGATGAAATACCAAAAGTTTGTATTTCATTTTTGAATTAATTAATTGAAACCAAAAATTGAAAAATATCATGATATTTTCTCTTTGAAGTTTCGGCCAAGTGGGTGATTAACAAAAGGGTTTTGTTTTTCATTTGTTTCATAATAACAAGTTACCAAAAACATAACAAAAGAAAGTTGAGAGCAAAGTTGAAGAACAAAAGAAAAAGGCTTGAAACTATTTTGATTTTGTAAGTTTTTTCTTAAACTTTTCAACTTAGAAATTATTTCTATCATGCTTAGTTTCAACATGTGTTGCTAGGATGTTGTCTCTACACTTTTAGTTTGTGATTAAATGGTTGTGAACTTGTTTGAAATATGAAAGCATGTATGATAACAAAGTGAGCTTGAAATAAGTTCTTAAGCTCTCTTTTGATTAATTAGTAATCAGGTTGTCATTCTAGAGTTTATTAGACACTCATTGATGACCTAGAATTGTTCTTGAGTTGTTTCATGGTGGCGAGACTTGTTTGGTGTAGCAAAGATTGAATTAAAGTATTAAATTTGTTCAATTTGGTGTAATTTGTCAATTTGAAGAAATTATAAAATTAGGGTTCTTAACCCTTTCCAAATTTGGGGCTTGTCATATATGTGATGTATTATGATGTGTATATGATGCATATTAATTTTTGGGTTGATTGGATTTGATCTTGACATATTTTGAACAAAAATGGACCAAATTGCAAAAATTGAAAAGTTAAGGGCTATTCGGCAATTTGAGTTTTTTGGGGGGTTTTTGTTGCAATTTATTTTTGATGTGTTGGACATGTTGGAAATAATTTTAGAACTGATTTGGAATCGTCCAAAATTGTATTTGACAATTTGAGGTCTAAAATGAACAAAATGTAAAGTTTATGGGCCAAACGGTAATTTTCTTGAGACCAATTTCAGTTTTTAAGTATTGGTTAATTAAATAAATAAGTTTATTTAATTGATCCAAGAAAAATTATTGAAATTGGAAAATTTTGATTTTCCGCGTTCCTCTGCGTTATCGGATATTCCCCATAAAACCCCTACATTTACAACCTACGGGAACAATTCCCTAAGGAAGCGGAACTAAGTCCCATATTTGATTCTGATACATATAGTCTATTTCGGAATTCATGGCTTCTTGTCATTTATCAGAATCAATGTCTAACATTACTTCTATGTAGGTATACGGATCAGTCTCCTCAACAATGAGCGCATCGAGACTCTTGTCTTGTATCAAATACAAGCGTTCAGGAGGTAGATCTACGGAAAGTGGAATTAGAAGGTTCTGCTTTTGTCTGAACCTGTGATTCTTCTATTGGTTTGTCTTCTATAGGGTGGACTTTGTCAAGCTCAACCCTCCTATGATTACCACCTTCTGTCAAAAATTCTTCTTCAATAAATTTGGCAAAACGAGCTATGAACACATTTCGATACTCGGGTTCATAGAATTGATATCCTTTGGAATTCAAAGGATATCCAACAAACCTAACTTTTCACCCTCGAGGCAAAAGTTTATCCTGCTGCGTCACCTTGACGTATGCAAGACAGCCTCAAACCCTAACATAATTAAGGTTTGGTTTCCTACCAACCCATATCTCATATGGAGTAGTAGAAACAGCTTTAGAGGGAACCCTATTCAGCAGATGTGCAGCAGTAAGAAGAGCATACCCCCACAAAAAGTAAGGTAGATCTGTAAAACTCAACATGGATTGGACCATATCCAATAAAGTCTTATTTCTCCTTTTAGATACTCCATTGTGTTGTGGAGTACTCGGAGGAGTATATTGAGCGATAATCTCATTCTCTTTAAGATACTGGGTAAATTCACTACTCATATATTCACCGCCTCGATCTGATCGAAGGCATTTGATGAATTTACCAGTTTATTTTTCTACTGCGTTTCGAAATTCTTTGAACCTTTCAAGGTTTTCTGATTTTTGTTTCATCAAGTAAACATAACCATACCGTGACAAATCATCGGTAAATGTTACGAAGTAAGAAAAACTACTATGAGCAGTGTGAGGTATAGGACCACATACATCACTGTGTATGAGTTCTAATAAGTCAGTTGCCCGGTGTCCAACAACAGTAAATGGGGCTTTGGTCATTTTACCCTGAATACAAGATTCACAAGTTGGAAAAGAATATATGGTTAGATTCTCAATCAGACCATTCTTAACCAACTGGGTTAGGCGTCGTATATCTATATGACCTAACCGCACATGCCACAATTCAGTATAAGTTATTTCAGATCTTTTACGTTTATTATCCCCAATTTCATAATCTCTAACGGCATGCAAAATATAATGACCAGATGAATTTGAACATTTGTGCAACAAAATATTATTCATATCATATATATATAGAACGTTTCTTAATATGTACATGATATCCTTTTGTATCTAATACAAACAAGGAGATAATATTAGCTACACAACCAGACACAAAAACACAATCTGTCAAAATGATGCTGCCTCTGGATAGAAGAATCTCATATTCGCCAACGGCTACTGCAGATAAAGAATCTCAATTCCCAAAATCCAGCTGCATCTTCCCTGGATTCAGCATTTTACTGACCTTCAGCCCCTGCAACGAATTGCAGATGTGAGTATGACTAGCAGAATCTAAAACACATCTAGAACCAATGACTTCACAAGCCAAAGATATATCAATGATGGGGAAAATAAATATATCTGATACGGCGGCTCTCTCCCATCTGACGGAAGCTATATAATCTAGACAATTGTGTCTCCAATGTCCAATCTTGCCACAGTGGTGGCACTTGTCCTCAGCAGCTTTTTTCTTCAACATGCTTGGTTTCGCAACCTTTCCTTTTGGAGGAATACCAGAACCAGTCTTCTTTGTCTTTTTCTTATTCTTCTTGTCAGATCTCTTAAATTGAGAAGAAGAAGAACTAGGCAAAGAGGACTTTAAAATGAGTGTCGGTACACCCTTCATGATATCCTCCTCAGCAGTCTGAAGCATCCTATACAACTGAATGTAGGAACAGTGAATCTCATGCATGTTGAAGTTCATAATGAACTAGGAATATGACGGTGGGAGTGAGCCAAGAATCAGATTCTGGCCCAAAGTCTCATTCAGCTGAAAGTCAAACTTTCGAACCTGCTCGATAAGATCCATCATGTGCAGGACATGTGGACTCACTGGCTTACCATCAGCCAAACGAGCGTGGAATAATTCCACGGAGATTCTATATACCAGGGTCTGCTCTTGGTTCAAAAACAGCTCCATAAGCTGAGTTATGATGTTACATGAGTCAGATATATCAGCATATTGCCTCTTTATATCAGAAGACATAGTACAGAGAATGAGTGACCTGACTCTCAGATCATCATCTCTTCATCTCTGAAATGTCACCCTCTCTTCAGGTGTCGACTCCGGAGCAATATCTAACGGTACTGGATTATCCAACTGATCGGTTGAAATCACACATGTAACGCAAGCGCACGTATCGCTCAAGTAGTATAAAAATATCGATCCCATGAGGATTTAATTTCTACTGTTGTTATTAATTATTGATTCTATTTATTTACAGGTATCTAATTAAAGGGAGAAATGAATGACTACTTGATTGGTTGGTTGAATGTGGATTTGCTAAATAAACAAATAAATAAAAACACAAAAGAAAATACTAAAGAAAATAAACAAAAGACATAAATATCTAGGGTTGTGATTCCACACAATATTATTATAAAGATGAATTGATTCTTTTATATACGTGTAATAAATCAGTTTGTTAACCTCGAACACGAAGATATGAAAACGCCTCTGTCGATGGTCAGATGCAAACACCCAAATAACCCAATTAATCATATGTCTATGTTACCTGAATTCATTAAGTTCAAGTTCCAATTATGGCTACCCCGCCCGACAGGTATATGTCTATCCTGGAAGGAAATCTATTAAGGGTTATATATCCTTAAGTGAGATCGAGAGCTATTGAATCTAAGGCTGAAACCTAAAATCCCCTTTCCAAGTTCATTTTAAGTTTACCGCATCAATCTTATTGGTGATCAGGCAACAAGAAGCATTAAGTTTAAGATTCAATAAAAAAAAAAAGCCTGAATTATTACACATAATATAATTAAATCAATCATTAAGCATGTTAATATTGTGCTTCATCATTTTCCTAGAATAAAAATAAAATGTTGGGGTTAGGGGATCCACATTTAATATTTCAAACCTAGAAATCTCACTTATTATAATATGGATTTTGTCAGTATTATCCAATTAAGTCAAACCAGCCATAAAGACGGTGTCATTACTTGTCCATAAACCAACCATATAGGCGATAATCATCTGTCACCTAAAGACCGACCATATAGGCGGTGTCACATTATGTTACATAAATAAAACCAGCCATTAAGGCGGTATAAACTTTTAATCCATGTGATTAGATTGTAATCTCCATATTATAAATTAAGTGAGATTGACTAGATAATCATATTAAATATTTCACCCGTCCCCCAGCGGAAATTAAGTACGAAACATAAAATAAAAATAAAACAAATAAACTATTATTAAAACTAGAAATAAAAGTACATAATAAAAAATATAAAAATATAAACAAACAAGATACAGTCCTCATATCCTTATTCAGAACCTTCTGGAAAGTATGAAAATTCTAAATGAAATCGAACTGAATTTATAGGCAAAAATTAGGCCTTCGCGTCGCGACGCGCCAACGCGTAAACGCGTTTTATTGAGATCTCCACACGTGTCCGCGGAGTGCCGCTCGTCGCTATGCGCAGATGGTTCTGTATCGCGATGCATGCATAGTAAATGTAGGCAGCATAGTAATCCTCGGCGCGTCACACGTGTCCGCCCCATTGAGTCCTAAATCTTTATTTATCTGCAAAACAACATAAAACACATCAAAACGTTCATCAAACCTGAGAAACTAAACAAAATATTAGGTCAAAATGGGCGGTAAAATGTGATATATTTTCCGCTCATCACACCCCCAAACCTAACATTGTGCTAGTCCTCGAGCAAAACAAACAAAATAAAAAGTAATAAATAACTTTAAAATAAAATTTAAACTAAGCCATTTTCGTAGGGATCACGGTTGTAATTAGCATATGCAACAAGTCTTTAAACCCTTAGGTGTCCCTAGTGGACGAGTTGTAGTCTTGTGAGGGCTTACAGCAACGATACTCACAAACGTCAAACTAATGCACACAAAATCTAAAAGATAATAAGATAAATGCACACAAAAACTAAAAGATAGTAAAACTAATGCACACAAAAGCAAAAAGACAAAAGAAAAGAAAAGAAAAGAAACGAAATAATAGCTATATAAACAACGTCCTCAGAGAATGTCTAGCATCAAAGTTAAAGGAACCTTCAAAATGCATACTACAACTAAAATCCTTTCCTTTGAACAAGTTATCTAAATCAGACTCTAAGTGTGTGTGTGAATAATTCTGCAAACATCTTCGACTCTAAGTTATCAACTCGGTGATTTTGTCTCAATTCCCAGTAGCTAATGGGTCAAACCAACCTGAGTATCTAAAATTATTCTGTCTACTATAATCTACGTAAAGTGAGGTATGTGATTTTTTTTTGCAACATCTTTAATCCATGTAGCGAGCTTTGGGACAGTGACTCCCAAACCAGTTGGCTTTAGGGCACTAGGTGTTAAGACACCCCTACTAACTTAATTACTCAGATCTCGGATGTTTAAAGGTTCTACCATTTGACACGAACAATCTCTGCTTACTGAGGCAAGACGTTCGGTTACTAAGTAGAAACTTTATTATAATTAACTCAGGCTTTCACCATTTGAAGCGAACAATCTATGCTTACTGAGGCAAGACGCTCGGTTACTAAGTAAAGGCCTGGTAAATTATTTATATATATTTTTTTCTTTTTTTTTGTCATCATACCTCACATCAAAAATAGCAACAGACAGAAACAGATATTCGGGCAAACGGTCATTCATCAACCACCGATTATTTTAACTAGTCACTTTGTCAACTCCTTATTATCTAAATGTTACAAAATTATTTTTTTAAGTGCATATGAGTCTGAACTAGATATTATGCTCAAAATTGGGATAAAAGTGAAATTAGCATTTATCTTTTCCTAAAACTTTTTAACTAAGACAAACAATCTCATCATCAGACTTTTTTTTTTTGGCATTTTTGAAATAAACACATGCAAAAATTAAAAACACACAAGAAAATGCAAAACAAACACACGACATGCAGAGAATAAATTAACAGAAAGCAAATAAAAATAAACACACATACCCCCAAACCTAAACTGAGCATTGTCCCCAATGGCACCTAGGTTAGATCATTCCTCATCTCCATCGTCATCGCTACCGTCCTCTAGCAGGTCAGGGAATACTGGAATCCGCTCATCGCTCATGTTAAAATGGCGAGCCATTTGCTGAAGCAATTGACTCGTGGCCAAGCTATTTCGAACCATAAAATCCATGCGAGATTCCAGCTGTTTAATGCGTTGTGACATAGTACGGGATTGCAATTGTCGCGGGGTAGTGTGAGGTTGTGGTGGTGGAGCAACAGGTACAGAAGAAGAAGGGCCAGCCTGTGCAGGGACTCTCTCTGCTCATAGTTGATGAACAATACGCGCAGTAAGGGCAGTGGTGGGCTGTATGGATTCCTCTCTAGGGTCAATGGGCACCCCAGCTGCTGCACAGAGTTTAGTGATCAGACTGCAATATAGTAGTCCAGATTGTGTAGAGTGAGCTGCCCGAACGATATTACTTGAAATCAACCCACCTATATCTATTGAATGTCCCTCAACTAATGAGTAAAGTAGAATCATTTGCTCCTTGGTGACATTGGTAATATGGGTACCAGACAAGAGGGTGCGAGTCAAGAAATGGAACCAAACTCGGGCATCATGCCTTAGAAACCTAGAACTCATCTTAACATGTTCTCCATTATTGTTAATATCCCATACAACATTGGGGATGCATAAAGTTCTAGTGATGATCTCTAAGTCATGGTGCTCGATTGTCTCAGTGTATTCATCAACTTCTATGTCTGGCAACCTATAAAATCTATTGATAGGAGACCGATCAAATGCCACCATTTGTCCTATCACTAATACCTGGTACGCAATATGCTCGTAAGCATTCGCGTAAAATTCTCTCACCATGGGAATACATGCAGAGGTAGGCTGATGGAAAAGCTTATTTTAGTGCCTTTGGGCAATCATGGAGTAAATTTTATGTCTTCAGCTAGACGTGACTGAAATCCATTCGTCAAGGAGGCTTCAGCGTGATTTTGACATCCGAGATTGGACAATCCCGTGTGCATTGCTTTTGAAGGGTCTCTTTCAATGATGAGGTGGACAAAAGAATCTTTTTTGTCTCGGTGCCACATTCTTAAACTTTGTCGCTCCAGTGATTCCTAAAAAGAAAGAAAGAAAATCAGAAGGTCTCATATGGTGCTTGACTTGGAATAGGAGTGCCATTCTGTCAAGCTTTTGAGCGGTGTCTCTGATTTGTACTACCCAAAACAGTGATGTTTCTCTTGAATTCACTGGATCTTCAATATGGTCGGAAATTTGCTCTTCCATTTGCTCTGCTTCTTTCTCCACCCCTTCTTCACATATGTATTTTAGGATTTCTTTGTTCAGCTCTTCATCTGTCATTTGTGAAATGCCTGCTCCATATGTGTCAACCTGAGGATGTAAATATGTGTCTTATTGTAGGCATTTATCCTCTGTGGTTGGTATGACTGGCTCAGGTAGCTTTTCTTCAAACATATGTGCAATGTATGCTCTAAGATCTTCATTTTGAGGATAAAAAGTTTCATCCTCACTTATAGATGGTACAAACAGTTCTGGTTCTTGTTCCTCATCAGAGTCTGATGAATAATAAAACTCAAATCGAGATTTTGCTGGTTCGGGCTCCAGAACTGATACCTATGGCTCTTGATACTGCTCAGCCTCTTTCTATGTTAAGGTGTCATCATGAAATGATGGGTAGTCGAAGGCTTCATCAGTTTCTTCTGAAAATGCTCCTTGAGGTATGTAGCTCTGGTATTCTGTTAATTCTCTCGCTTGATCTGTTATTGTTTCTAAGGTTGCTACTTGGTATTCTATTTGACTCTGAAATATTTCAGCCATTGCATCCAACTTTTCGTCTTGTTTCTTGATCTAATCTTTGAGCATGTCAATCACTCGATCTTCCTCTGATGTTTCTGGTTCTTGATGAAGATCGTAGGTGGATGGTGGATAAGATGGAAAATATGGTTCAGTGAAATATACTGGTTCTTCAAACCTTGAATGATTCTGATAATTCTGCCACCCTGAAAGGTATATACATTGATCACTCGGATGGTTACCATCGCATATTTCACATCTCCTAATTGCGTTCTGTTGAGCAAATGTAGTATTGTTTGGTTCTGACATCCAGTGATAATTGTTGGGATGGACAACAAGCCTCATAAAATCGGAATGTTGCTCCCTGATTTGGGGTGTATCTTCTTCTAGTAAAGCTCATAATCTCTCAATCTCCCGATAATGTTCCATTTCAACCATCTGAAAAATAAAAGAAGGAAAAGAAATTACAAATAAAAACAAAGAAAATTAGATACAAGTAAATTAGATAGCTTCAAAATTAATAACTCACGAAAAATAAAATGGATTTGGTTGGTTGAATGTGGATTTGCTAAATAAATAAAAACATAAAAGAAAATACTAAGGAAAATAAACAAAAGACATAAATATCTAGGGTTGTGATTCCACACAATATTATTATAAAGATGAATTGATTCTTTTATATACGTGTAATAAATCAGTTTGTTAACCTGGAACACGAAGATATGAAACTGCCTCTGTCGATGGTCAGATGCAATCACCCAAATAACCCAATTAATCATATGTCTATATTCCACTTTTGTTGTTTATTCGGCAACAGTATCTTGCTTGGAAGATTTCCAGCTCACTGTTCCTTTATTCAAACTATATAGTACCCTTATTACGACTTATAGTCGTTTTTGTCGGTTTGGAAACTTGCAGCGGTGAACCCAGTCACTTCAAGTTCTCCTCCTCCATAGCTTAAGAAAGCATCCTTAGATCATCTAAGATACTTAAGGATGTTCTTAACATCAATCCAGTGACTATCACTTGGATTGGCCTGATTGTGACTCCATATGCTCAAAGCATATGAGACACCAGGTCGCGTACATATCTTTCAATGTACGAGTTCTCGGAGAGTGCCAACAACATTTAGATCTATCCAGTAGATCCTTATTCCTAGAACAAAGGTTATCTCTCTCAAGTATTCTACGGAGAATTTTTATGAATGCCAAGATTTCACCGATTGTATTATGGGAATATCATTTCCAAGAAATGATATGTCATCATTATATAGGACAATCTTTGTCAGTGCGCTCCCACTAACCTCTTTATATACACAAGAATTATATTCTTTTTGAATTAAATCATATACCATTATGATCTTATCAAAACGTTAGTTCCAAGAACATAATGCTTGCTTCAATCCATAAATGGATCGATTTAACTTGCAAACCTTATTTGCTTGTTTTGGTACGACAAAACCGTTAGGATGTTGTAAACATCCTCCAAAAGGTTTCCGTTTAAGGAAAGCGATTTTGACGTTCAGCTGCCATATTTCATAAATGAAACATGCAGCATTAGCAAGCATTATCCAAATGGATTTAATCATATCAACGGATAAAAGGTTTCGTCGTAATCGACACAATGCTGATAACGATACCTTTTTCGCTACAAGCCTAGCTTTGTACGTTTGTATGTTGCCATCCATGTTTGTCTTCCTTGAAGACTCATATTGTACCAATAAGCACAATGCCTTCCGGTACAACAACCAGTGTCCAAACTTGGTTGGTATGTTGGAGTTCTACGGTCCCGAGGATTGAATAATAAGCATAAAACATGTGCGAAAAAAATAAAATGAAGAAAGTTACGGAATACTTACATCGAGCGGTTGAGCGATGCGGTGGACAACAAAAATCAACTTTCTGCCTCCTCCAAGTCTCGGCAGTGAGCTGCTCCTTTCCTCCAAGAATCGGCCATGTGAGGTCCTCCATCAAGCTCCAAGCTTTGTTAAATGATCTCATGCTCACGTGTGGGTTTCCCTATCACCTTCGCAAGACCCAAATGTGTGCTAGCACCTTTGATTTTTGCCACAAAAATCATCAATTTCTTTTCCTCCATTGTTCGACAGAAACCAGAAACAGAAGGGAAGAAGAATGCCTCCAAGGCCGAGAGAGAGAGAAGAGCTAAGAGAGATGAAATGTGTATTAGATGGTTTATTGATTTCAAAAATCAAAACATATACCAAACATTAAAATAATAATATATGTCAATCAAGCTTTCAAAAGCTTTCCAACCACTTCCATCAACTCACATCACTCAATCAATCAATTGTCACATCACTCAAAGTGACATGTGATTTGACGCTTGATGTGACTTGCGATTTGACGTTTGATTGACTTGCGTGCCGCACTCAAATTCGAAATGCGAATGCGCTCACAAACAATCCCGGGCTCGGGTTCCCATTCCAAATTAACGAATTTTCTGTTGCGACGTAATTAAATGATTATGCCTAGCGAAATCACTATTCACGTCGCTAACGAATTAATTCTAAATTAACTCATTCGCCCGAATTAAAATCTAATTTTAATTCCGCGTCGAAATCCAATTTCGTATAATATATCGAATATATTATTTAATCGATTAATTCCAAATTAATCGTTATCTCTCTTTGAATGATATTTTATCCCAGATAAAATATCTCCGTAATTAATCCCAGATTAATTTTCTCTCTCATCATTAATTAATCCCAGATAAATAAAGACGAGTCATACGTCATCGGTGAATCTTCGGGAAGCGACCCATGAGATCCCCAGATATGTTGGTAGTAAATACGGTCGTCGGACTATCCGAACACGTAAGTACCTAGTACTATGTTTTTTACCAATTTACAAGACAAAGTTGGCTTCTAGCAAAGCGACATGCCTTCCCAATTCTCCAGAAACATGCTTACAGGAATAAGCGATCTATATCATGCATAGTATACGTAGTATTGCGTATTTCGATCCAGTATTGGATGATCACATGCAAGGCCTGGGGCCGGTACTGTGTCTGCCCCGTATGAAGCATATATCGGATTACTAGCAACTAGTCTCTTTATTATCGGATAATCATGACCAAGTCATATTATCCCGATGGTTGTAACCCTTTAGAGAACCAGTTCTGTATCCCTGCGCGATCATCATCTCCATATGACTGGAGTGATACTTCCGTCTTGACATCACACCCAACACACTACGATTCTCAATATACCCAGCAGAGGCGTACACAGAACCTATTAAAGCCCTGGACGACCAAAACCAAAGTATATTGATTGTCGCAAGTATTAGCGGTGCAAGTCTCAGGTTAAGACCAAATACACCTACCCTGATTTCGGACTTCCATAGACACATAGTCATACTACCAATGGAATTTCGAGGGGGTCTATCCAGAACGAAGTTGTTTCTCATATCATCGGTAAACACAACCTCCTATTACACTTGCATGAGTATCCTATAACCAAATATATGAGAACTATATCGTCGTGCCCTCACAACGCGCACAAATGTAATACTAGTATTTTACGCATTATCGATGTCCAATCTCGATAATACTCTGACTAAGGATATTTAATGATTTATCCTTTGTGGATTGATACTGTCTCATATCTTCTAAATCCAGGAACAAATCACAAGGACCTCCTATCATTTATACATCATGGTGATCTAATCACAAATGATAAGAGAGCAATCTCCTTTGTCACATAGTTAATTTGTACAACAACACCATGATCTGTACAAATAGTGACGCTATGGGTCATAACTGTCCAACATGGTATACATGGAATCCATTTCGGACTTCATGACACTTTGTCATGAAAGGAGTCGATACCTTGTATCACTTCCTAATACATAGTCATTTTGTATTCCTCAATAAGATTGACATCTACATGAGGTGAGATCAGAAACCCATACCTCTCAGCTTATTTTCTGACTCTCTCTGACTTACGTGGTTCTTGTGTATTCGAAGATTATGGTACAGTTTCATCCCTGATTAACTGTTTGTGTTCCGTTAAGGAATCGGTGTCTGGAATAGTATTACTCCGATTTTCATCGAGTTTTACTTTCCTCCTACTTACCACTACATATAGGTATTCCTTTTAGGAAAACCGCATGGAGAGCAACAATTAAATTGTTCTCTTGTGAGTTGTATAAGTACTATACTTTGGTTACCCTAGGATAACCTACAATTAGGCACTTATCCGATTTAGGTTTTAGTTTGGTATCATCCAAACATATTCCTAGCATTCCCAAATCTTCAGGAATGAGAAAACCTGGTTTCTTTCCTATTCATATCTAATATGAAATCTGTCCAACAGATTTTTATGGAACCTTATTCAAAATAAGTATTGCACTGTTTAATGCGTATCCCTAGAAGGAAAATGGTAGCTCAGAGCGACTCATAATTAACCTTACCATGTCCAACAAAGTTCGGTTTCTCTGTTCGGACACACCGTCAAATTGAGGTGTTCCGTGAGGAGTCCACATTGAAAGAATACTATACTCTTTCAAGTAATTGAGAAACTTATTGCTTAAGTATTTTCATCACGGTCCAATCGTGATGTTTTAATACTTTTGCCAGTCTGTTTTTATACTTCGTGTCGAAACTCTTTGAATTTATCAAAAGTTTCTGATTCGTGTTTCAAAAGAAACACATAACCATAACGCGATGCCACATCCGTAAAGGTTACAAAGTGTTCATATCCACCTCTAGCCTAGCTAGACATGGGCCCACTTACGTCACTATGAACGAGGGCTAACTGATCGGTGGCACTTGTACTTTACCAAGTAAAAGGTGTTTTAGGCATTTTGCCTAATAAACTAGATTCGTAGACATCATTTGATTAGAATCAAATCCGTCCTAGTACCCACTCTTCGAAAGTGTGGATTGTTAATGTGTCCCAGACAACAATGCCACAAATAAGTCTCATCTGATTAATTCAGTTTGAGCTATTTGTTTGTCATGATATATGTATGAGATTAATTTATATTCTAAATATAAATACTGTTATTCACATCTAATGTGTTTATCTCAATATCATCTTTATAAAATAAAACACTTAGTGTTCTAGAATAAAGGTATACCCGCAACGGGTTAAACTTAGATATAGAGATAATGTTTCTAGTCAAACTAGGTACATTATAACAGTTTCCTAATTTAAGTACATACCCGAAGGGTAGTTCCTAAACTTAGGATTCTACGGTTAAAACAGTGACTTCGTCCCGTTTCTGACTCGTAGATCGATCTCAACTGTAGTCGGTATCCTGCTAATCATCAGATTCTGCACATCAGTATATATTTATGTATATCACTTAGTATCAAAGATCCAATTTTGAAACCAGTAGTGAACATGTTTATGACAAACATATTTGAAGCCGGTGCTTTGCCCGTCTTCACTTCCTTCATGTTTGCCTTGTCCATACGACAGTCACGCTTCCAGTGACTCCGTTTGCCACAATTTAGGTAGAAATCTTGGGATATGTCATTTGTCTTCCTAGAAGACTGTGACGATTTTGCATTTCCCCATTTTAAAAGCTCTGGCTCCGCCTCCTAGAGCATAGCCATCAACTCTCCAAGAGTTTTCTCTTGGTTCATAATGAACCTACCCCAGCTTTCGAGTAGAGACGATAAGATCAAATCTTTGGAAGTCTCGGCCACGTAGGTAATGCCCAGCTAACCTAGCTGATCGATGTCAGCAATCATCTGCCTAGTGCTCGACAGATGTACTCTCTGACATACACGAGCGAAAGAGCTTCTTTTGCAATTTGTACTTCTAAGATCTAAGATTAGATTTATGAAGATCTTTAATTTCAACATCATGATATAAGGATCTAATCCTTAGTTTTGACAACAAAATTAAAGTGTCATTGCATTAAGCATAAAGGATTGAGCACCAAGTTATCATCACCATGAGTCTTGCAAAACTCATGATCCACTATTTGCTCAACTCCGGGCTCAGGCCCAAGAGGTTTCTCTATCAAATAGAGTAACTTCTTAGTTCCCAGGACTATCCTGAGGTTCAATTCCCAATCTGAAAATTAAAGCCGTTTAAAGACATTTTCTCCCATGATTATGTTCTAAACGCTAATCTTTCAGTTATCTTGATTCCAATAGTCCAACTATCCAATCAACGATTTCGGGTACAATCAAATATAATGATTATTATAGTCTAACTATATAATCAACTACTATTTGATTGGTTAAATTCAAATATATTGATTACTATAATCCAATTATATAATCAACTATAAATGAAGTAGTTTGAATACAGTCCAACTGTTTAATTTAAAACAACAATTAAATATTAGTCCAACTAATATATTTATAAATTAATGACGAAAATTGAAATGAGCGTGTATTGGCAAGTATCTAAATGAAATTGCAAATTTAATACTTGCCTCCCACTATTTTTCGGCGAGCCTCTAACCCTCTGTTGAGTACTCGGGAAACCTAGTTTCCTGTGAGCTAGGATCCCGTTAAATAACACACAACCTTGACTTTGGTCAACAAACTATATGATATTTAACTAGGTAGATTTCTAAGATCAATTGGATGTCATCCAATTCCTAGATCCAGTAGGTGGACATCCAAGTCCGAAACATATATCTAATATATGCCAATATATCCGATATATTCCCTAACCTTTTTCCTCTGAATCAACTAAGCCTTGGCTTTGGCACAACAAGCTTAATGATTCCAGTTAAGCGAGACCCATTGACTTTGGAAAGCTTCGTAATCGATGTCGATGGACAAGAAGTGATCTTGACTTTGGCCAACAAATCACAACTTGGACAAGACATGCGATATGGAACAAAGCCTTCATGATTCAAACACATCCGCGATGGAAAAAGGTTTTGACTTTGGCCAACAAACCAGTGCCAATCTTGGATCTTGAGAGAGAATCACTCAGTGGAAGGAAAACGCTTAATATTTGTTGAGGGTTTTTCGCGTAATTGGCAACCAATTAATTATCTTTGATTAGGTCTCATCATACACCCTTAAGCATGCATTCTAAAAGCATAATAAGGCGCGGTAAATAAATTAATAATGATATGCGGATGGATATTTAAAACATTTTGTTCCTATAACAAATCTCTCATTTTCCTCTCCCCGGCTAGCACTATTCTTACTTCTACCCAATTACATAGCACTTCTAAAGAGAATTACAAAAAATCGAGAGATAAAGGGTTTGCGCGAGTCCAACTCGTTTAAGAATAAGTACTCAAAGTACGAATTCTCGAATTATATCAAACTACAATATTAAATCCAATTTAATTTGTATTCAATACTAATTCTTTATTTAATTCCAAATTAAATAATTACACTTTTAATGTGCCTTTGCGACTTAGATTTTAAATCTAATCTTAATGGGTCTCAAAGCCCAATTAACATCCAATGTCAATTTGATTAAAGTCCAATGGGCTTTTAATTAATTCATAAGGCATGGACTTTGGCAACCAAAGCCCAAAAAGGAATCACCATTTGCCATAAAATTATTTTGGCCCATTAGGCCAAACTAATTATTTAAAGGCCCATTTATTATATTTGGACTTTATGGAATGGTTTTAGGCCCAATTGGATCCAACCAATTATCCTAAACCAAATTTGGCCCAACCAAGCCCATTAGCCCAAATACAACAATATTAGCCCAATTCTAAATTAAGCCCAATTAATTAAATTCTAATATTCCAAATTTCACAATTTAATTAATTAAAGTGTAATAGCCATAATTAATTAGTCAAATTAACATTTCCAAAATACCAATTTACATAATTAACCATGCTTTAACTAATCAATTTATGTCCAACACATATTGAAGCAAAATCAATCCAACATGCTTGCTATAGCTCACGGTAATAAGGGATTTTTATATCCGATTTTGATTTCAATCTAATTAAATCACAAATCAATATATCCTAACATTTTAAACATATCCAATGGCTTAAAATGAAAATCACCATGACCTACAAGGGTCCTAAAGATTCGGCCAAGGTAAGCAATTAGGGGACTAATTAATTTTTCTCCAAATTCATCATGCATAACTCTTAGTTATCATAATCTAAGCATACTCAACCAATCAATTTGAAGAAATCATGCTCAAATCACAAAATCTCAAATTAAAGTTTAAGAACCCTAAATTCAATTTCATGCTCAATTATGGCTCTGATACCATTGTTGGGTTTTCTAGGTCAAACCAAGATCAAATTAAGCATAAAATCATGTGAATACAACAAAGTAAGTTGCGGAAAAATACTCACTTTGATCGGCTAATGGATGTAGAGATAACAAAATTTACCTCCATGGAAGTTGCTCATAGCTTCTCCTTTGATGTATGTTGAGCTTCCAAGCATGTCTTTGAATTCCAAACTCATGGGAAAGGTTTCCCTATCACCTTTGAATGATCTCTTTAATGTGCTAGCATTAGGAAAAATTTGCAACAAATTGTTTCCTTGTGATCTTGAAACTCTCGGCCAAGCCAAGAATTTGAGAGAGAATGAGAAGGCCATTTGGCCTTGGTGAAGAAAAAGAAAGACAATGAATGTTATGTATATTGTTGTTCAAAATTGAAAGTCATATACCAAAAATAATAAAATGGTAAATGTCATTCAATCTATCACACTTGTGTGTTGCATAAGCAACCATCAAAATCCCACCTACTTCTATCAACCAAAAGTTGATAAAGTTGACTAGGTGATGTGACAAGTGTGGGCCCCACTTTAATTCAAAATCTGAGTGGGCCCGCATACACATTCAGGGTTCGAGTTCGTTAATTTTGAATTAACGAATTTTCCGTTGCGACGTAATTAAATCAGATTTAATTAATACTTATGCCTAGCAAAATTACTATTCACGTTGCTCGCGAATTAATTCTAAATTAATTCGTTCGCCCGAATTAAAATCCAATTTTAATTCTGTTATGAAATCTAATTTCATTTAATATATCGAATATATTATTTCAATCGATTAATTCCAAATTAATCGTTCTCTCTCTATTAATTGAATTTTATCCCAGATAAAATTCTCCGTAATTAATCCTAGATTAATTTTCTCTCTCTTCCAATTAATCCCAGATTAATTATGTTCGAGTCATACGTCATCGGTGAATCTTCGGGAAGCGACCCATGAGATCCCTGGATATGTTGACAGTAAATCCGGTCATCGGAATATTCGAATACGTGTGTACCTAGTACCACGTTCTTACAGATTTACAAGACATGGTTGGCTTCTAGCAAAGCGACGTGCCTACCCAATTCTCCAGAAATATTCTTTTAAGGAATATGTAATCTATGTCAGGAGTAGTATACGTAGTATTGCGTATTGCGATCCAGTATCGGATATCACATGCTAGGCATGAGGCTGGAATTGTGTCTGCCCCGTACGAAGCATATATCAGATCTCTGGTAACTAGTCTCTATAATCGGATAATCATGACCTAGTCATATTATCCCGATGACTGCAGTACATAAGAGTACTAGTTCTGTATCCTACGTGATCATCATCTCCATATGACTGAAGTGATACTTCCATCTTGACATCACACCCAATACACTACGATTCTCAATATACCCAGAAGAGGCGTACACAGTCACAGAACCTGTTAAAGCCCCGGACGACCAAAACCAAAGTATATTGATTGTCGCAAGTATTAGCGATGCAAGTCTCAGGTTAAGACCAAATACACCTACCCTGATTCGGACTCCCATAGACACATAGTCATACTACCAATATGATTCCGATGGGTCTATCCAGAGTGAAGCTATTTTCGTACCATCGGTAAAAACAACCTCTTATCACACTTGCATAAGTATCCAATACTTAAATATATGAGAATTATGAAGTTATGCTCCCACAACGCGCACAAGTGCAATACTAGTATATTCCGCATTATCGATGTCCAGTCTCGATAATACTACGACTATGGATATTTAATGATTAAACCTTAGTGGATTAATACTGTCTCATATCTTATTAATCCGGAACTAATCATATGGACTTTTATCATTTATATATCCCGGTAATCCAATTACAAATGATAAAAGAGCAATTTCCTTTGTCACATAGTTAATGTGTACAACAACACCATGTTCTGTACAAATAGTGATGCTATCGGTCATAATTTTCCAACAAGTAAACCTCACAAATATATTTGAACAAACAACTTTGGCACACTGTGCCCAAATATATTTGAAAGTAGATAACAATTATCAATCACATCCAATGTGACTCTTAGAAATAGGTCATGAACCGTTTTTGATCCTCACTGCTTTGGCATCTATTGGATGGGGCGTATTCAAGGCAATACTCGTCAATAAATATATCCAAGGTACTTATGCACTACCTCACTGCTTTGGCATCTTTCGGCATGCACTTTCGCTCGAATTTATTTCTTATCAAATAAGTTTTACAGGTATAAATGAATTTCCATTGACCATATTTGCACTGCTTTGGTAGACACAATTACGATATCAAGAAAAATATTTACATCCGTATTGACGAGACGGACCCATTAGTGTACAATACACTCACAGAGAACAAAGCCTTATTATAGGGATTTTTAAAATACTATCAAACAATTAAAATAATTGATCCAATCAATTAATTCTCAAGCATATGTAAAATAATTTGAATTAAATATTAAATATTTAAAGCATGAAAAATTATTTTAGATGTGGGATCAAACGCTCTGATACCATTTTGTTGGAATGAATGCAGCGGAAGGCGCAGTGGAGGGGCGAAAAATGTTTTTAAACATTTTAAAAATTCTCGAGTTAATTAAATAATATCAAATATTTTTAATTCACCCAAATAAGTTTAAATATATTATTTATTAACAATTAATAACATAATATATTTAGAAACATGGCAAATTATTTTACGAAAATAATTTTCGATAAATACTACGCGTAACGAGCAAACGGTCAAACTGGTTGACCGACGGTCGAGCCGGGCCAACCCAGTCACTCGGGCAGTGTCCGGTCAGCCCTTGGGCTCCCCGAACAGTGCCCAGTTCGCTGGTTTCACAGCCGTGACGCGACGAGCCCATTTCGAAGCGAATTTCACCGTTTTCTCGCGTTTTCGTCCCGGAACAATTTCCGGAATTAATCCACCACCCAATACACATCCAAAATCATCCAAATAAGATACTTTTCCTTGAAAAATATTATGTTTTAAGGGACCAAATCAGATCTGATTCCAGAAATATTTTTATCCATTTTTCATGCCAAAATTCAATTTATTCACAAAATTAATCCAATTAATTTACACCAAAATTAATCACCACAATACAAAGCCTCAAGAACAATTCTAGGCAATATTTGAGTGGTAATATCACTCTAGAATGGCAATTTTGATTTTTAGATTAATTCCCTAATTAATCTTAATACACATGTTTGTAAAAGAAAACTATTGAGGTTTACTAAACAATCAACACCAAATTTTTGATTCACATACATATCTAAGATACATATAATTTTAAGACATGTAAAATACATATCCAATACATATTTTCATGCTTAATAAACAGAAATTGAGAAATTAGAAATTAGAAATTTTTAATTACCTTAATTCCAAGCTCCAATTTTCAATTCCTTCTTCCTTGGTGTTAATCAATTTGTTTACAAACCCTAACCTTTTTTTCTTTTGTTCTCAACACATGAGAATGGCTTAAAACCTTTCAAAATGAAAGCAAGTTTCATTTATATATTTTCTAGCCCATTTTCGAAAATTTGGCCAATTTTTCAACAAAAATAACAATTATTTTTTGTCAAGATTTTGCCACCTCATTGATCTTATCCAAAATGAATATTTATCTTGATATTTTGTTAATAAATCCATGTGTCCAAATTACATGGAATAGCCAATAAGAATTGACCAAATAATCAAGAATATTCAAGTAATATTCTTCATTAAAATAAATAAATTAACAAATTAATTAATTCATTTAATTATTAAAAAAGGAAAAATAAATATATGGAAAAATATTCCAAGAATATTCTTCCATTTTATTATTATTAATAATTAATTAATAATAATAATAAAACAAGTGTCAAAATCCAATTGGTTAATAATATATATTTAATCTAAATTATGTATCGTATACAAATACACATTATTTAATACGCATGTGTAAATTATGAATAATCCGAATTATTTCATTATGTATCATCGGATAGGCTGATAACATTGAGGGAAAATGCCCCCATAGTTTTGGTTATCCCATTGTGTAAATGTCAGCATAAAGTGGGATCATTCTCTTGTGGCTAAATTATTGCACTGGCTCGGGGCTGCATTCGTTTTGCCAAGACCACTTTGGTATTTATGATAGCTCGGGGCTGAGACATCCCACTGAGGTCTTTTCTTGTGTATTGGTACAATGAGGGTTCATTCCCTTGTGACCAAGCGACTTAGATGGCTTTGAGTTGATCTTTCCCCAAGACCTCTCTTTATCAGATTGGCTCGGGCTCGGGTTACTTCTCACCGAGGCCTTATTATCTTTTTTGGCATGGGGTCGAAGTTTTTCCTTCATGGCCAAGTGTTTAGTGGCACAATAAGGGAGCATTCTCTTGTGGCCAATTACTTATTATCAGCTCGAAATGGGTTACGTCCCGCCTATGCTCTTTTTCTATGTGATAGCTCGAGGAGGTGAGTTTCTCCCTTGTGTTCTGTTTTTTATTTTCGGAACCCTTGTAGATCATATCCCTCTGGGATTGCAGCGTGTCGAGAGCATGCATCAGCCCGAGGACGCCAGATCAGTCTCGGCAGTGGGCTGTGATGATGTCCCCAAATTCGGCCATGGAAGGGTGTATCAAGCTCCAAGCTTTTGTGTTGTGATTCCATGCTAATGAAGTGAGTTCCCTATCACCTTTGTATGTACCCTTTGGTGTGCTAGCACTAGGTAATTTTGCTACAAAATCACCATTATCTTCTCCTTCATTTTCGGTCCAAAACCAGAAAAACAGAAGGGAAATGGCCTGTTATGCCGAGAGAGAGAGGAAGAGATTTTTGGCTCCAATTTTCATGAACCAAGGAGAGAGAGAGAATAAATGTGTTATTTTCAAATTGATTTCCAAAAACAATAATAACATATACCAAAAATTTGTGAAATGGCTTTCAAAAAGTCAACAAATTTTTTGGAGGCAAAAATGCATTAAATGCATTCAACAACCCACATCAACTATTCACATCATTCAATCAATCAAGTGACAAGTTGTCACATCACTCAAAGTGACTAATGATTTGACGCTTGATGCGACTAGCGATTTGACGCTTGATGTGACTTGCGTGCCGCACTCGAATTCGAAATGCGAATGCGCTCGCAAACACTCACGGGCTCGGGTTCGCTAATTCCAAATTAACGAATTTTCTGTTGCGACGTAATTAAATGATTATGCCTAGCGAAATCACTATTCACGTCGCTAACGAATTAATTCTAAATTAACTCGTTCGCCCGAATTAAAATCTAATTTCAATTCCGCGTCGAAATCCAATTTCGTATAATATATCGAATATATTATTTAATCGATTAATTCCAAATTAATCGTTATCTCTCTTTTAATTGATATTTTATCCTAGATAAAATATCTCCTTAATTAATCTCAGATTAATTTTCTCTCTCATCTAATTAATCCCATATTAATAAAGTGCGAGTGATACGTCATCGGTGAATCTTCGGGAAGCGACCCATGAGATCCCCGGATATGTTGGCAGTAAATTCGGTCGTCGGACTATCCGAACACATAAGTACCTAGTACTACGTTTTTACCGATTTACAAGACAAGGTTGGCTTCTAGCAAAGAGCCATACCTACCCAATTCTCCAGAAATATCCTTACAGGAATATAGTGATCTATATCAGGCGTAGTATACGTAGTATTGCGTATTTCGATCCAGTATCGGATGATCACATGCAAAGCCTGGGGCTGGTACAATGTCTGCCCCGTACGAAGCATATATCGGATCACTAGTAACTAGTCTCTTTATTATCGGATAATCATGACCAAGTCATATTATCCCGATGGTTCCAACCCTTTAGAGAACCAGTTCTGTATCCCTGCGCGATCATCATCTCCATATGACTAGAGTGATACTTCCTTCTTGACATCACACCCAACAAACTACGATTCTCAATATACCCAGCAGAGGCGTACACAGAACCTGTTAAAGCCCTGGACGACCTAAAACCAAAGTATATTGATTGTCGCAAGTATTAGCGATGCAAGTCTCAGGTTAAGACCAAATACACCTACCTTGATTTCAGACTTCCATAGACACATAGTCATACTACCAATGGAATTCCGATGGGTCTATCCAGAGCGAAGCTGTTTCCCGTACCATCGGTAAAACACAACCTCCTACTACACTTGTATGAGTATCCTATACCCAAATATATGAGAACTATGATGTTATGCCCTCACAACGCGCACAAGTGTAATACTAGTCTTTTAGAACATAATCATTTATACATCAATCTAGATAATACTCTGACTATGGATGTTTAATGATTTATCCTTCGTGGATTGATACTGTCTCATATCATCTCAATCCAGGAACAAATCATAAGGACCTCCTATCATTTATACATCTTGGTGATCTAATCACAAATGATAAGAGAGCAATCTCATTTGTCACATAGTTAATTTGTACAACAACACCATGATCTTTACAAATAGTGACGTTATGGGTCATAATTGTCCAACAAGATGTTGATGGTGGTTTTCCCCAAAAAGTCAGAATCTAGAGTGAGGGTATAAAATGGACTTCTATTTCTAAGGTTCGGAGGCCCGAGCCCAAGGAAATGGACGTCGGGTCTAGTTAGAGGTCGGAGTCGGTTCACATTTTTCGACCGACCCGAGAAGTGAAGATGTTCAGAGAAGCGAAATGAGTTAAGGACTCGGGGCCGACCTGACCTGCTAGTCTAGTATAGGCATGATGGATGATGTTTTGGTTCCCGATCTGGTAGGGCGGGTCGGAATGGTAATGAAATGGTCAGGATCAAAATGACGTAAGCCCTACATAGGAACTGGAACTTACCAAATAGGTCTGACTTGATCGGAGCAGGTCACCGGCTTATCTTCTAGCACACGTTGTCATATGAGAGATGATAGATTACAGGCTAGAGGTAGCGTGTGGCAGTGGCCAATAATAGCTTGGTTTACAAAGATGTCAGGTGGCAGGACTACTTTCGGCAGAGCAGTTGGGGAAGAGAGCCATCGCATTAATGGTATATTCATGTGGCTGACGTCATGAGATAAATGTAACAGTAGAACTTGCCCTAGTATATAAAGGGATCGAGAATTCATTGTAAAGGGTTAGCCAAATTCATTCACACACAACTTGTAAAAAAGAGAGCAAGAAGCTTAAGTATAAGATTGAGTTTGTAAGAGGTCGGTCAACCAAGCTCGAGAGATAGGCAGGTCGGTCATACCCGACCACATAATAAAAGCTTTCTTTTCCCTTGTGCTTGTGGATGTAGGTCGGATCCATTCCTCCGAACCACGTTAAACCTTCTATTTTTTCTGTGTGTTTCCTCATCTTTTTCTAAGTTTGTATTTGGTCCCCAAACCAAACAAATTCACAGTTGAGGGAGGGTTGTTCGAGGAGTGAGTTTACCGATTTGCCCCTAGAATGAAAATCAGCCATCAACCTCTATGAACAATGTATCATGTGATTTTCTATCAACATTCCTATAAATAGATGCATCAAATTCAACTTCATATCATTTATCACATAATTGGCTAATGCTTAAAAAATTATTCTTAAGATCATAAACTAATAAAATATTTTCAATCAAAGTGGTGGAACTGGTACCAACGTTTCTATATCCGAGTCACATTTACCGTTGTCACCAAATATGACGGATCAACCATCCTTGATGCAAGTGAATGAAGATAGTTTTGAGTAGTCCCCATTCATATGCCTTGAAAATCCATTATCGAGGAACCATTTTCCTTTAATCTTTTTCTTCTTCACCTATTCAAGGAAAATCATGTACTTCTAGGTACCTAAACTTTATTGGGTCATTGGGGGTTAGTCTTGGTTCCTTTTGGAACCCATGCAACCTTCACATTTTCTTTTTTATACATGCAATCATATATCTTATGTCATTTCCTATTGCATGCATGACATATGACATTTGCATCAAAAGTAACATGTGTATAAGAGGTGGATGCCTTAACAAAATATTTTTTCAAATAAGTTCTTTTGTTGTAAGGCTTTATCCCAAACCTTTTTTATTGAATACACATCTTTGGGAACCAAGCAGCATTTTAAAAAAATTTCACCCAAAGTAAATTTTGTTACAATTTTATCCAAATCCATGACTTTCTTTTTCAAAGAATCATTTTCTTCTTTAATAGATTTACAATCACATGTAGTGGAACTAGATGTCATGCTTGATATGTTCTTTCTAAGTTTTACATTTTCACTCTCTAAGTATATTAATTCATTTTCATACATTTCATTTTTCTCTACAATTAATGCATGATCATGTAATAATGATGAATGTTATTTTTTGACTAATTTGTGTTTCTTTATTAATGAATCATATAATTCATGCAATTCATTAAATATATTAAGTAATTCATCATAATCAGATGAATCATGTACCTTTTCTTCTTCACTCTCAATGAACAAGTCATCATCCACAATTTCCATAAAGACAAGGTTGTTTGTCTCATTTTCATCTTCTTTATCCGAATAGCTTGAATCACTATCGCTCCAAGTGGCATTCATTGCCTTCTTTTTGAGCTTTCCATTGAATCTCTACATAGGACAATCGACTACTTTCTGACCCGGTTGCTTGCACTCAAAGCAAGTGATTTGTTCCCTCTTGTGCTTCCATGGCCTTTCATCTTCCTTTCTCACTTCCCTTCTAAATTTTCCTTTGGTGAACTTTTTATTTTTAAGGAACTTCTTGAAATTTCTTGTAAGAAGTGCCACATCTTCATCACTATCTTAATCATCACTAGAGTTTTCACTATCCTCTCTTCTTGCACTTGATTTTAGAACTAGATTCTTTCTTCCTCTACTCTTTTTTTTCCTTCAAATCCATCTTGATCTCAATCTCCTACTCCAATAATTTTCCCACCAAGTCATCCAACTTCAAAGTGTCCATATTATTCGAATATTTGATGGTGGAGGTGCAAATCCTATATTTCTTAGGAAGAGACCTAAGGATTTTCTTGACTTGATCACTTGTACTAATATTTTTTCATAAAACACTTAGTTGATTTACAATCTTAGTGAACCTTGAAATCATTTTCTCAACATCTTCACCAGTTTCCATCTTAAAGCTATCCAACTCATATATGAACCGATTGATCTTGGATTATTTAACTTGGCTAGTTCTCTCATTCACAATCTCCAAAGACTTCCATAATTCATAGACGTTTCTAAATTTTGGAAGTTTGTTGATTTGGCTCCAATCAATTGCGCAAAGTAAATGATTGAGAGCATTTGTATTGTTGGAGGCTTCCATGTAGTCCTCATCGCTCCATTCGAATTACGGTTTTGGAAAATCCACAATGTTGTTATCTTTTTTTCATTGGCATTTTAGAACATATAGTGATCACTTTGAATGATTGCACATCAACGACGATGAGGTAGTTCAACATCCTCATCTTCCAATAACTATAGTCGGTTCCGGTGTAGAACGAAAATCTATTTGTCGAAAATCCCTCAGTAAGGTTCATTGACGTATTGCTTGTAGTTGTCATATTATCTCTTCTCGGATGGTCAAATCCTTTGCGAGAAGTGCATGCTCTGATACCAAATGAAATTCTCTACAAGCACTATCAAGTAACAACTATACTCAAAAGGGGCTAATTAGGTAATTAAAAAAAATAATGTGGAATTATAAATCTTATCAATTTTAAGCTTTCAAATTTTACCAACAATTATAAAACACACTATTGATTCAAAATAAAATTACACAATCTAAAGATAAGAGAAGATAGATACAACACTGATTTTATAGTGGTTCGGCCCAATCAGTTGCCTACGTCCACTCTTTTCAGCTCGCTTGAAGGTTCCACTAGTTTCAATAAACTTACAACCAATAGATTTTTTTCACCATGGCTTCTCTCAAACCTTTTACACCAACTCCACCCTTGAGAGTACTCACAACTCATATAAGGGATTTCACACAAGTATTTTAGATAATAAAAGTTTGTGTTTACAATACTATTTGGGAACTCACTAAGAGAGTATAAAGATTGAAGAGTGAGTGTGTTACCCAAATATATCTAAGCTGACTAAGATGTATAATGATGCGAATGAAATGATCAAGAAGATTTGTGTTTCTCTCTGATTTCTGCTTTTAATAAAATGTTAGAAGGTGTACGACTAAGCAAAAATGGAATATAGTCTCAATTATAGTAAAAAAATTCGACCAGACCTACTTTTTGTCCTGAGACTGATAAGTCGGTCTACATGGGCCGGTATGTCGGTCTGAATTTCAAACGGCTACTAAATAGTTACCGTTGAGACATCAACATGTAAAAAATTGTAACTGTTCCTTTCTAATTAAATGCAAATTGAAAATGATATATGTATCAAGCCAACATAACTAGCTGTTTGTCAACTTGGGACAAAGCCAACTTAGTACTACAATTATAAATCTGTCATGGCTAAAACACAACAAAGAAAAGGAAGGAAGGGTCTCATTTCCATCCATTCTTGAACTCAATGAAACACACATAAAATTAAGGAGCGCGATCGATACGTGTCATCCCGATTATGATTCGAAAAAAAAAATCTTTCTAAATACCGTTCAAAATTTTTATTAGAACGATTTTTTTTAATTCTAAATCACATATCAAACTGCTCGACCAATTTAAAAAGATGGGCTACAAGGATTATAATGAATTAAGGTCCAACATGGGAACTGATAATTAAAAGCCCAAACCTTCATTTGAGTGTGTGGACCAGCCCAAAAAAGTCGAACCTCATTTTTATGCTCCTTGAAAAAATAGTATATATTATTAAAAAATAAAATAAAATCAAATCAAATTTCATAGTTATTTTTTTAATTAAATGATTCTGTAGTCATCTCTGAAAAATATTTGATTTAGTTTGATATGATTTGGTTTAGAAGAAAAAAAACTCGGAAGTTGAAAGGATACTGAGGAGGACTGAACATTCAGAGAGAAAATGAACAAGTTGATATTTTTCCCTTTTGAAATTGCTTATAGAGGCAATTTAATCAATAGAAGGTTATATTCGAGAAGTAATTTTAAAATTTCAATTCATCTTATCTTTTTTTTTTTTTAATATGAAATTTATTCATAGGTAAAATATTATAAAGATGTAAATATAGGATCATACCAACTCGAATATAAATTTAAGAAAAAATTCAAAACTCAAGCTTAGTCAAAACAACATCTGACAACATGATTTTGACCATTATGAGATCCGATCAGCCACTCGAAACTTAGATCCACTCAGCCGCTTGAAATTTAAATTCACACTTAAATCTATTTGTGAGTCAACCAAGTTTTTTAATATTTCGACATGAGTTGATGAATCTAAAAACTTCAGGAACATAAGAGAATAATACTATATACAGAGTAAAATATGACCGTTACAACAACAAAATAAATTCATTACAAAATAGAATTGAAAAATCTAAAACTTCTACACTATCATATTACTAGGTGAAGTTCCATAGATCCTATGTTTGCTGCGGTAAAGCCTCATGTACTTGCATAAGATTGGAAAATAAAATTCAACAAAACACCAACATAAATAAGATTTGGTTGAATTTTAACAATCATTATAAAAGTGGAACCACATATTTAAGATATCGATCCGAAATCTGAATAATCAAAAATATATATATATATATATAATTAAAAAAAATAGTCGAGAGAAGAGGGGAAAAAAAAGAAACAAAAAAAGAAAAAGATAGAAAGAGATAGGAAGTAGAGGAAAAAGGGCGAAGAGAGAGGGGAGATGGTGGGGGGGGGGGGGGGGGGGGTGGTGACGCCTCCCCTGCTGCAGCTGCCAAGCGGCAGAGGAAGACAATTTTTTTTTTTTTAGGGTTTTTTTTTTTTTTTTTTTTATTTTTTTTTGAAGTTGGAGAGGTTTTTGTGTTTGTGCTCAATATTAATTCATCTTATCCCATGTAAAAGTAGCATTTCTTATTCATCTTAATTTATTGATTCATATGGCTTGATGCTTGTAAATATAGTGAAATTTTTTTTATAGGGACGGTCTCTATAAGACTATTTAATTAATGATTTCAATTATTTTTCTCTTTATTTTAATTGATCATTTTTAGTCATTAATTAGACAATTCTATAGGAACTTTTCTATATAAGTTTTTATCCTAAATGTAGTACCTGATATGTTTTTGGCGGGAAGTTGAATGCTTGTAGTACTATTGATTCAAGTGTGATGCATATGAACGTGGGCAGTTGTGGCTCTCGAATCAATGAAAATGGTGGATTATCATTTTAACGCACTACACAAAAAAAGGAAAATACTTTATGAAATGGCATTTCAATTGGAAGAAGAAAGAAGACGAATGATAAAGCGGATGCTTAAACTTTATGTACACTTTATAAGAGGAGTCAAGATATGATTTAACTCTTCGAGTTCGTGCAAACCCACAATTCACACAGATGTTAAAAAAACAATGGAAAACAAGGAAGTTTAAGAAAGAAAATGCGGTACTCAATACGTAAGTCTCTCGCTATAATCAAAGTTTGAGAAATATTTTTGAGACAATCAATTGACTGACATCTCAAAATGACTCAAAATTAGGATTCTTAATCTAATGAAATTCTAATTTAGAAATGCATAATATGACTTAATTTATATTTTTCATTCTTATCGGGAGAATCCCATTTTAAGAACCCTAGAGCACTTCAAAATTTAAGATAAATCAGAGCCACCCACATACACAACCCTACTTTTCACAAAAAATAATAAAAAAGACATTTTCAGACTAAGTAGACAATATATTAACACAGAACAATTATGCTAGTTACAATCTTCAAGTCAAAGAAAGAAAGAATATAAAGAAAATAATAAAGTTAGTTAATAGTGAAGGATGTTTCAGTGCAATCAATTCAATAAAATTGTTTTTGGACTGTCATCCATTTACTCTTAAGAACAAAATCACTTTCCCTGAACATTTGCAGCCACTTTTGCTTACAAAGAGATGACAATTTTCTCATCATGCGATCATGTTTCCCCCCATCTATATTTCCTTTTTTTTTTTTTTTTTTTCTTCTCTCTTTCTAAAGAGGAAAAAAAAAGTTAAAGGGAGGAGTTAAAAGCAAAGAGAATTACACTGTTGAACCATAAAGTCATGAGCTAAGTGTTTATAAAGATGCCCCATTGAAATCTAATTGCGAATATATTTCAATCAAAAACAATGATGCCGAATCGCATTCACTTTATTTCTTCTTTTCTTTTCTTTTTTTTTTTCCTTTTTATGGTGATTAAGGCAAAGTTAATAACAATAGCATCAACAATCCCTTTCTATCAATTTCCAAACTAAAAAGGTTTCCAAGCAAAACGAAAAACTAGAGCATAGAAATATAAAGTAACCATTAGTAATTAAAAGTGGGTGAAGATGGCTTTTTTCCATCATATTTTGAGCTATACATCAAAAATGATATGGACACTAATACAAGATAAAATCATGACAAGTTATTATCAAAATGACTTCGTTTTTATGATAAATTTATTTAAAAAATAAATCAAAACGACATTATTTTTATAGTGATTTTATCTCTGTTTTGTCTCAGTTTAGTCTCGATATCAATAAATTTATGATTGTTTATAGTGATGGCATTTGATGCATGCCACATGTCAAAATATTTTTTCTAATACCCTACATGAAGTCCAAATCTTAAAACCCAAAATTAATTTTGCATTTTATGGGGCTATTTGTTATTAGGTTGCATAGTAGGAGATTTCATTAAATTAGCAATAAATTAGAAAAAAAAAATTATTAATTACATATTGATTTTTGTAATTACGAGATTAAGCTTTATATATAACAGAGAAAATAAATCCTCAAACTACAAGCTGCAAAAGGCAACATAAAATAACAGCGCACTTTCATGATTTGTCATGGTTTCTTATAATATGATATGTTCAAATTATTATTTGTTTTGATTTCCATGTTCATTGTAATCTCATGATTTGAAAACCATGAAATTTGGAGAGTTTTTTAAACCATGTATTTGGTGGTTTGTCATAATTTTATAATTTTGTATTCCTAAAATATCTTTAATAAAATTTTAAAATGTCAATTCTACTCTATTAAATATATTATATAAATAAATAAAAATAATTAAACTCACATCTCGATTAGAGTTGGCTCTCTCTTTAAAATGTCAATTACTAAAAATCATTTTTTGAATATTAATATATTTAGAACTATTATGAGCTGTGCGATTTTAATAGTAAATCGTTTTGAATGATATTATAGATTGTAGGAATTTAAATTCGATGAAATTTTTTATATATTATGAATTATTTTTTTCAATATTTTATTTTATTAATAATGTGATTTTTCATGTTGATTGTGATTTTCTGACTCGAGAAACTCTGAAGTCTGAAGAGGGATAGAATGGATTTTTTGGCACTTAACATATGAAAGTCCAAGATCTTCATGAGAATGAGAAGTCAGATAGAGGACCAGAGCTGAGGCGCAAATGAAGACCGACCTGATGAGAAGGATATCAGATTCGGTAATATCCATGCAGATGAGGATTGACCCGAGGTCGTCAGGAGATATGTTTTGTGCTTGTAACAATGAGAGTAAGATTTGGAGTAAGCCAACTGAGACACGGTCACATACACCTAATGAAGCTTTATCAGAAATAAAGAAACATAGAGAGGTGATTTTTAGAAGATACAAGTTAGAAGAAAATCATAACAGTTCAAACTTTTATCAAGGGAAATTATTTCTCAATATTTCTACATGCCCATAGCTAAAGCGGCCAATGAGCTTAATGTTGGCTTGACCCTTTTGAAGAGATGGTGAGGAAAGTAAATGAATCTCTACCGACCTGGCCTGGTAATAAGATCAAGGAAGAGCGTACCCCATTTTGGTACACCGACCCAGTAATATAGGTCGGGTTATAGCACTATGTTCACGTACAGGCGACGTAAGCCCTAAATGAAAGTTTGAGCCTCTCAATGGCTGGGTGAGATAGGAGTAGATCAGCGACTGATGAGATGGAAGAGGGCCTCATACTTATCCACTGTCACACGAAACTGCGTGAGTGGTTGGAATATAAGTTGACACATGGGAAGAGTGTGTAGCAGTTACCAAAAAAGGATGAATTAATGAGGTTCAGATGGCAGAGAGTGTTGTGTCAGACGGCAAAGCTACTATTTGTAGAGTGATTGGGGAAATCAGCCTAGGAAATTATTTTCTAGCACTTTGTAGCATTTACACAACTTGTAAAAGGAGAGAAAAATCTTAGTATAAGTGAGAGATAAGGAGGTCGGTCTGACCCGATGTGGTAATAAAAGTTCTTTTTTTTCTTTATTCCCGTGGACGTAGGTTGGATCCATTCCTCCGAATCACGTTAAATCTTTTGTCTTGTCTGTGTTTTGTGATTTGCTTGCCAAGTTTACTTTGGTTCCCAACTAACCAAACAAATTCACTACATGAGGAAGGTTGTTCGAGGAGTAGTTTTTCTTGAATTTCCCCTAGAACGAAAAACAGTCGTCAACAAATGTCAATTCCTAAAATATCATTTTTTGAATATTAATATATTTAGAACTATTATGGGTTGTACAATTTTTATAGTAAATTATTTTGAATTATATTATGGATTGTATGAATTTAAATTCTATGAAATTTTTTATATATTATAAATTATTTTTTTCAATTATTTTATTTTATTAATAATGTGATTTTTCATATTTTTTTATCCATTTTGTACATTAATTTTTATTATAATTTATTGATTTTAGATTAATGGGTAAAAATTTGATATGCATGTGGTTATATTTTAGTAAGATTTTTTTATGTCATTCATTAAATCTAATTTCTGGACAAAAAAATTAGATTAATACAAGAAAAAAGGCTTTTACTGATACTAAAATTAGTCAGTACAGTAAAGGGTTTTACTGACACTATATAAATGTGTCAGTGTTGCCGCAGCCAGAAATCACTGACACTAGTTCTAGTGTCAGTGATTCTTAGTGTCAGTAAACGTTAATACTGTAGTATCAGAAAATTATTGACACTATGGTATCAGTAATCTCTCACACTATTTTAGTGTCAGTAAATTATTGACACTATATCATCAGTATTTAGTGATACTATAGTGTCAGTAAATTTTGTTACTGCAGTATCAGTATATCGCATATATTGATTTTTAGTGTCAGTAATTATTGTTACTATAGTATCAATATCCGTCAATATCTTTAAAATTTAAAAATCGTATTATTGCACAATTATATTTCTTATTTTGTAATTAAATTAATCATAAAATATATATATATATATATATATATACCAACTCAATGAAATAAAAAACTAAAAAATTATATTTATATAAAATTCGCAATATAATAGATTAATCGTATTAATCAATTCAACAGTATCACATGATGAATACAAAAACTCCATAGACAATCTTTAAATTAACATATATATATTTCAAAAACTACTCTTAAAGTCCCATCAAAATGTCATGCCCCCACCAAAATTATGATACTTGTTGAGAAGCCTGCAACAATCCCCCAACAATATGATATCTGGCACAAAATCTGAAATTATAAACCAAATGTTAAGAATTAAATACTCTATACATATTGACTAACCTTTATTCCAGATGGACTCTCCATGAAACTAAGCTTGTATGTATTAGTGCGAAAACTGTGAAATGAACAACCTTGGCCTGGTAATTGGGGCACCCCCAAGTTTCCTTTCTCTGCACTGCACAAATAAAATATCAAGTAATTACCACTATGAAACCGTATAAACATTACAAAAATTTTGATATCCAAGACTCAATCATAATTCTTTTCTTATATAGTTAAACTTCAGGCTTCCTCCCACCCCTTTCAAATTCCAAGTCCTGTTGTACACCTATAAGAGTAAGAGAACCTACCAACCAAGTCAATTGTTAACAAATATTTAATCATAATTCACTCCAGAAGAAAGCAATGAAAACCTCCATGAGATACAACAAACAAGGCAATCATATAAAAAACTCAATAAAATACTATTTCATTGAACTAAAAGTGAAATTAATTTTAGAACTGAAAGATCGTGAATTGATAAACAAAAGAACATCTAAACTCACTGTCGTGAAAATTTCATGCATTGCATAATGTGGACTAGAAAACAAATTCAAGATGTTGTTCATTTCATCTGAACCACATCCCTTCACCACATTATAACCAATTTTCAGCAATCACAGCTCTATTATTCTAACAAAATAATTCTTCATACGGTAGAATTCCGAAAATCAAAATTCAGCGGGACTAAGACTTAAATATCTAATTTTACCGTCTCCAAATACACATCCTATTCCAATTCCATATCAAATTCCTAGAAACCTAAGCCTAATCTAAAGCAATAGTACACTTTAGCAAGAGAAACTTCACTATGAAACTGATAAATCTGAGAAAGAAAACAAAATACTTAGTGGGGTCCATTTTGGCTGTCAATGACTTGGAGGGAGAAGAGGAGACCATCCATAAGAACATTGGCTTGAATACATTAGGTTAAAACAATGAGCAAACAGTTTATTATATCTTTAGTGCTTAGATTCATAAGTTGTTGGTTTTTTTTTCCAGTTTATAAGTTTGAATGCCATGTGGCCATGCACAATCCCAGTAACGTACTAGATAGAAACAAAAGGGAAACAATCACCCAAAAACCGGTAACAAACTAAATAGAGACAAAAAAAATTCCCTATCTTATAGCTTTATGAACTCATCATCTGTATCAATATCTTGAAATTTTAATTTCCCATTATTAGTTTTCTTTTCATTTTCATAATCTGAAGTTAAAAAAGTTACAAAGCTACAAATTTAGAAATCCAATGAAAAACACTCACCACCTAACTAAAACAACTATAACATAATATCTCAAACTTAAACAAGCTTAGGTTCAAAAAACAAAAAAAAAAAGCTCAAACACAACATAAAGAGAAACAAATCAATGACCTGTAAAAAACGACGGCCAAAGTATCGAAATTGTTCGGATCCTCCAAAAAGAACTTCAATTCAGAAGCTCTCTTAGCAGTGGCAAATCTAACAACAGGCGCCCTCGTCATCCCATCTCTCAACAACATACTAGCGGCCCCACCGGAATCATAGATTGCTTTACACCCTCTATTAGTACTCGCAACCAAACACCCTTCAGTGGTCGCCATCGGAACTGAGTATTCAAACCCATCAAGCAACAACGGCCCGGCAATTCCCACCGGTATCTGTACGTATCCCACCGGCATTTCACAGCACTGGCCTAAAATCGACTCGTAATCAAATCCATCCAACGGCAATCCCTGCAACGACCTCCCAGTCATTTTCTGCAAGGCCTCGCGTCGAATCGCAGCCGCTCGTTTGCAATCACCGAGCTTGGATTCGAGCGAGTAAGACGGGATCGCACCGTCGATAACAGATTTAACCATTTCCTCGTCTTCGACAGAGGACAGAGTTGTAATTATGGGCTCGGGAAGGACTGATTTGGAAATCGGAGCGGGAGGACGGGAGATGATTTCGTTGATTTGTTCGTTATCGTCTTCGAGATCCCACGCGTCAGGAGAGGCGCGTGATATGAACGACTGGACGAAATCAATGCCGAAGAAGCCAAGGAGGTAGATGAAGGAAGCGATGAGCGAGACAATGGCGGCGATTTCGGAAAGAGTGACCACGTGGAGGGGAGTTGAGTTACGGATCTTGTCACGCCAACGGTGAAGCAGATAATACGCAACGGAAAAGAACAGCGTGAAGAAGACGGCGTTAGTTAGGTATAACGGCAGCGGCAACGCGTCTGATGCTTTTGGCGTCGGTGACGTTGATCGCTTCTCTTTGTTCTCGTGGTGAGAGATTCATATTTGAGAGTAAAGAAGGGGGAAATAAAGGTGGGAATGAGAGGAACCTAAATTATTAAGATTGATTTGGTAACCACGGTTCAGGTTTTGACCCGATAAATACATATATATTTTTATAAACCGCGGTTTAAGGAACAAAAGTCACGATTTGGCTCAGTGGTAAAGCCTTACAATAAAAAAAAAATTATATCAATGGTTACAATTTCGAGTCCCAGTAGACTTAAGGAAATAATTTTTTTTTTTAATTTTTTACTGATACTAAGGTATCATTAATTACTGACACTAAATTTACTGATACTCTAGTGTCAGTAATATATGCGAAAAACGTCACTTCCGCGAGGTGTTGGTTCGACTCCAGACGACTACGCGTTTTTTTTTTTTTTTATTTCTTACTGATACTATTGTAATAGTAATTACTGACACTAAAATCGCTGATACCATAGTGTCAGTAATTATTGATATTTAAGTGAAAAACACGGAAATAGGCCCATTTACACGTCGTTTCTGACACTTTTAGCCTAGTGTCACTAACCTTAGTGTCAGTAAAGGCCTTTTTTCTTGTAGTGATTTAATATGATTTAATATGAATTTATGTGTTTGAATGTATTTTAGTCATTTTATCATTATTAGAACCATGTCGTACCATCAAATCAAATAAAAATAAATTATTATACAATATTATATTATCTTCCCAAACATGATAACGGTACGTAATTTCATTATAATACTATACATTATTAAAGCATACCATATATTATTAAAGCATGATGCAGTTCATCCAAACAAGACGTTAATCTACACAAGAAGGGAAAAAAACAAATGAATGATCAAACAATTCAAATTGACACACTTTTAGGTATCATAATAAAGGACAATGTTATTTTATTGTGATCAATAAAATGACTCGATCGAGAAAACAAATGAGAAAATGACACTTTCTCGGTAGAAATTTTGAGTTTTATTATAGTTTTCATATATTTCGTTGTCCTATAATGTAAAAATTGACACATAAAAACTCATTATAGGCAAAGACGTGGCTATGTACAGAGGCCTCCATTCTAACAAAAATCAAGAAAAATAAGGGGTTGAATTTTTAATTTTTATTTTTATTTTTACCAATTTCGCTCTGTATATTTTATATTTGACCCAATAGTCCTCTCAATTTTACTGATTTTCATGTTATAACCTACTTAGTTTATGGTTTCTTTATTATAACCATATCCTAGTTTTGTCCCGGATTCCGGGTTTCCACCCACTGAATAACCACATATTTTGTTAAAATTTAGACGTCAGGCAGTAACTGTGTGAAAACACGATCACTTAGGAAGAATTTGAGGAAAAACCGAAATTCGTATTATTACCACAAGAATAATACACAAGCTTTTACACAAAGAAAAAACTCACAAAAACCTCACACACTTCTCTCACACTCATTGGGATAACATAAACAATGGGTGGGGGGCTCTTTTATAGTATCAAAGGCGTGTGCTACAGTGCACACGCCTTGGTGGTTGCAAAACGTGTTTACACACGTTTTGCCTGCTGTCATGCACTTTGGCATGCTTTCGGCGCCTCCTGCGCCTTTGTCTTCAACAAATCTCCCCCTCGGTGAAGATTGCTCCAAAATCTGAGCCGACCATCAATCACCCAAATCGGATCCTCCAAAGGATCCTCCCCTGGCTGCATCTGAATGACTGCCTACGTACCCTGAGTTGGGATCAAGCCAATCGTAGTTCTATGTATCTGAAAAACAACATCATCTGAAAGCTATCCCGGTTGCGTCTCTGCACAACTCTAGCTTGTCTCGGGAAACCACCTTTGTTAACATGTCGGCTGGATTCTCATCTGTATGGATCTTCACTAGTCTCAACAGTTGTTGATCCATCACTTCGCGTATCCAGTGATAGCGAATGTCAATATGTTTTGTCCGGGCATGATACATTGAGTTCTTGCTCAAGTCCAGAGCACTCTGACTGTCACTGTGTATCTTGTAGTCTGTTTGTCTGATCCCTAACTCTTGGAGAAACCGCTTTAGCCACAACATTTCTTTTCCTGCCTCAGCTATGGCAATGTACTCAGCCTCTGTTGTGGATAATGCATACACCTCTGCAATCTTGACTGCCATGACACAGCTCCCCCTGCAAAAGTGTAAATGAATCCTGATGTAGATTTCCTACCATCAAGATCTCCCGCCATATCTGAATCTGTATAGCCTTCCAAGATCGGATCAGCTCCCCCGTAACACAGACGAAACTTCGTTGTACCCTTCAGGTACCTGAGAATCCATTTGACTGCTTCCCAGTGTTGTTTTCCAGGATTAGAGAGAAAACGGCTCACTACACCCACTGCATGTGCAATATCTGGCCTGGTACAAACCATTGCATACATTAGGCTTCCAACTGCTGAAGAATACGGTATTGCTGACATCTCCTCTATCTCTTTCTTGGATGAGGGGCATGAACTCTTGCTCAGTTTGAAATGGTGTGCTAGCGGAACGCTGACTGGTTTGGCTTTCTGTATATCGAACCTTTTGATCACCCGTTCAATATACCTCTCCTGTGAAAGCCACAGCTTCTTGTTCTGTCTGTCACGAACAATCTCCATTCCAAAATCTGTTGAGCTGGTCCTAAGTCTTTCATGTCGAAAGCCTTGGAGAGTTCCTTCTTCAGCTGGCTGATCTTCGCTGCTTCTTGTCCAACAATCAACATGTCATCTACATACAGTAGAAGAGAGCAACGAAACTTCCATCTGGAAACCTCTGGATGTATACACACTGATCTGCTTCAGTTCTTTTATAGCCTTGACCCATCATGAATGAGTCGAACTTCTTGTACCACTGCCTCGGTGCTTGCTTGAGCCCGTACAAGCTCTTTTTCAGCTTGCAAACAAGGTTTTCTTTACCTGAAACCTTGAATCCTTCTGGCTGCTCCATGTAGATTTCTTCATTCAGATCACCATGAAGAAATGCTGTTTTGACATCCATCTGTTCAAGCTCCAAGTTCAGTCTGGCTACCAATCCTAGGATAACTCGGATTGAAGCCATCTTTACCACTGGTGTGAAAAAATCTCATCAAAGTCGATCCCCTTTTTCTGTAGGAATCCTTTGACCACTAGCCGAGCTTTGTGTTTCACCACTTTTCCGCTGCCATCTTTCTTGAGCTTGAATACCCATTTGTTCCTCAGTGCTTTCATTCCATGTGGGAGCTTGACTATCTCATAAGTGTTGTTCTTCTGCAGAGATTCCATTTCATCCTGCATTGCGTGCAGCCATTTGTCTTTGTCCTTATGAGATACTGCTTCGTTGAAGGTTTCTGGCTCCCCCTCGTCAGTTAGCAGAATGTATTCTGATCCTGAGTATCTGGCTGATGGAATCCGGCCTCTCTCGGATCTTCGTACTGGAGGTTCTGGCTGTCTGTTGTCATCCGGATCTGTGGATGAACTCGAAGCCTCTGATGGAGCAGGCTGAAGCTCCCCCTGCTCAATACCTTCTTCCTCCTCTGGTTCTGCTTCTGGTATGTCTTGCAACCCCATCATCTGTGGCCACTGGTGTTGGTGCTGGGGTTGTGTCTGGATTTTCATCAACATTATCGGCACTGGTTCTAGAAGGCATCTTGGGCTTTTCAATGTCTTCTATTGTCTGGTCTTCAAGAAACACTACATCCCTGCTTCTGATGACCTTCCTTTCCTTCGGGTCCCATAACCTGTATCCAAATTCTTCGTCTCCATAGCCTATGAAGATGCATGGAGTAGTCCTTGCATCGAGCTTCTGTCTGAGCTCCTTGGATACATGTGCAAATGCTAAACATCCAAATATTCTGAGGTGAGAATATGAGGGATTCTTACCAGACCACGCTTTCTCCGGAATCTCGAAGTTCAACGGAACCGATGGTGATCTGTTGATCAGGTAGCAGGCGGCACGAACAGCTTCTCCCAGAATGGCTTTGGCAGCTTGGCCATACTGATCATACTTCTGACTTTCTCCATAATGGTGCGGTTCATCCTTTCAGCGACACCATTGTGTTGTGGGGTGCGTGGAACAGTCCTCTCGTGTCGAATACCATGACTTCCGCAGTAGGCATCGAACTCCCTGGAAGTGTATTCGCCTCCATTGTCTGTACGAAGGCACTTCAGTTTCTTCCCTGTTTCACGCTCAACCATGGCATGGAACAGTTTGAAATAATCCAAGACCTGATCCTTTGTTTTCAGAAAATACACCCAAACTTTCCGAGAAGCATCATCAATAAAAGTCAGAAAAAATTTGTTACCGCCCAATGAGTTCACCTCCAAGGGACCACATACATCAGAGTACACCAGACTAAGTAACTCTGATTTCTTCGTAGAAGAGAAATTGAAAGAGACTCTGTGTTGTTTACCGAATAGACAGTGATTGCAAGGATCCAGAGTAGCATTCTTGGAGACGGTGATTAGATCCTTCTTTGTCAAGGTAGACAACCCTCTTTCACTCATGTGACCGAGTCTCTGGTGCCACAGATTCTGAGAAGCCTCCCGTTCAGCTACATTTAGACTTTCTGCACAGATTTCACATGAGTTTTATACAAAGTTCCACAGATATGTCCTCGGGCGATTATTGGCACCTTTTATCATCCGAAAGGTACCGTTGCCGAAGTGGCTAGCATAGCCCTGTCTGTCAAGAGCTACCCCCGAGAGTAATTGAGCCGAAGTTCTGGAACATGTCTGACCTCCTTCAGGGTTACTGTATACCCTGCATTTGTCCGCAACTGTATTTCACCAATTCCCACTATCTGAGAAGAACTGGTATTCCCCATCTTCACTGCTCCAAAGTCTCCTGCTTTGTATGTTGTGAAGAAATCTCTGTGAGGAGTGACGTGGTAGGATGCTGCAGTATCTACCACCCACTCGACATCCTGAGTTGCGGTGTGAAGGCATGCTTCTTCCTGGCCGGAGCATATAGCTACATCCACCGTAGTAACTACTAGTGTCTCCGCATCATTCTTATTCGGCTGGTTATTGCCTTGTCCCTGCTCCCGTTGCAGTTTCCGGCAATTTTTCTTCAAGTGGCCTTCTATGCCACAGTGGAAGCACTTGTATGTCTTTTTCCCGTCTTTGGACCTGCCCCTGCTTTTGCTTCTGCCTCTTCTCCCACCTTGATGTTTCTCATGTTGTCTTCCTCGTTGTTCCGAGACAAGGGCTTCTGTTTGATCTGAGCCCACGTCTTTTCTTCTGGCTTCTTCATTTGACAAGGCATCCTTTACCATAGGCATGGTAACTTTACCTCCTGGAGCGGAATTGCTGAGAGTAACCACCAATGTCTCCCAGCTATCAGGAAGGGAACTTAGTAACAATAGGGCTTGAACTTCGTCCGCCAGTTGCATGTCTACTGCAGACAACTGATTCACCAGGCTCTGGAACTCGTTGGTGTGTTCTGCAACGGAAGTTCCACTCCGTAGCTTCAAATTCACCAATCGCCTCATTATTAAGGCCTTATTCCGAGCTGTTTTAGCCTGGAACATGTCTTCCAATTTCCTCCACATTTCATAAGCATCTGTGTCCTGTGCTACGTGGTGAAAGACACTATGACCAATCCACTGCCTAATCTGACCCAAAGTTTTGCTGTTGAGTTTGTTCCAGTCATACTCCTTAACAGAATCTGGTTTCACTCCCTTAAACTCGATGACATCAAACAGATCTTTACAATGTAAAAAATCTATCATCCTAGGTCTCCATAGGGAGTAATTAGTGGCAGCCAACTTAATCATTGCACCAGAATGAGAATCCTCCATCTCCATTTTAAGTTTTAAATTTTAAAATTGAGAATACCCTAAAATCGGGTCTGAATTTCACAAATCCGAGGTCACCGTTGCGTCCGGAACGGTCGAAAATGGTGGAATAGACACTTCTTTGGTCTAAATCCGACACAGGGGCTGATTTGTAAATTCCTAAAACTTCTGGGGCAAAACTGTAAATTTCAAAACTTCAGGGGGCAAAATGAAATTTACCAGGCTGCTGCTGACGTGGCAGTGCTGACGTGGCAGATGGGACCCGCTTTGCTGACGTGGCAGATGACGTGGCAGCTGACGCGGCAAGGTGACGTGGCGCGTGCTGACGTGGCAAGCTGACGTGGAAAGGTGGGACCCGTATGCTGACGTGGCGGCCACGTGGCGCTGACGTGGCGGCTGATGTGGCGACACGTCAGCGTCTTCTTCCTCGGTTCGCGCGTGAGACGCGTTGTGCGCGTGGGGGCGCGTGAAGAGTCCTCTGGACGGCGCGCGGCGCGTGAGGGGTGCTGGGACGTCGGTTCGGTCACCGGAAAATACCACCGTGCTCGTCTCGACGTGATCTAGCTGATGGTATCCTCAAATTGAATTTTTGACAACTTTCCCGGAACTCGAATTTCCGAACCAAGCTCCGGTCACCGGTTTTTCGATCCCAATGGCAAATCAAAGCTCTGATACCACTTGTTGTGAAAACACGATCACTTTAGGAAGAATTTGAGGAAAAACCGAAATTCGTATTATTACCACAAGAATAATACACAAGCTTTTACACAAAGAAAAAACTCACAAAACCTCACACACTTCTCTCACACTCATTGGGATAACATAAACAATGGGTGGGGGGCTCTTTTATAGTATTCAAAGGCGTGTGCTACAGTGCACACGCCTTGGTGGTTGGCAAAACGTGTTTACACACGTTTTGCTTGCTGTCATGCACTTTGGCATGCTTTCGGCGCCTCCTGCGCCTTTGTCTTCAACAGTAACTAGGCATTATGAAACCTAATGGCAGAGCTATTTATATGTCAACGGGATAATTTTATTAAAATATTTCTTAAAAATTAATGAAAATTTTATTTTGTTAATAAGATATTTTCGATTTGGTTCACTAAAATAAAAAAAATTATCTATCATTTTGTATGAAAATCAAATTTTACTCCCTAAAAAAGCTGACTACACCATAAATGAAACCTATATAAATCTAAGGAGTAAGTAGTAAAATCCAGACACTGCTAGAAAATCCCAAACAAATACATTAGATGATATATTATCTCTCGTTTCATCGAGATTAAAATGTCTGTTAATTAATGTAAAAACCTTTCTTAATTAGTTGGAAATATAGATTAATGGAGTCTAGATCTCTCTATCTCTATATAAAGAGTTCAAAAGATAAAAGATGTGCACAATATTCAAAAAACGGCCTAGGCAACCACCTAGACGTCTTTTAGGTGTTAGGCGGTGTCTGGCCGTCCCCAGTAGTTGGAATTCGGTGAAATTAGGCAGATTTTCTCGAAAAATCATAGATCTACGAGAAACGAAGGCTCTTATCGGCACGTGGATGGTGTTATAGTGTCAGCCGGCCTTGTCTGAACCTGAATGACCGACGCGTGCGTCGAATGACCACTTTCGGCAGTGGCATGTGGACTACACGCGCCAGTAGCCATTGTCAAAATCACCACTAGTGGTGCATGAGACTCTCAAATTCTGTTTTTAAGCCTAATCGAACCCGAGTTTCTAAACCAATTAACCTCAAATTGTCAAATCCAAACCTAATTGATCTTAATTTATTAAACCCAAATCCTAAATCAAATCAATTAAATTTTTTTAAATAAAATAATAAAACCGTCTAACACAACCTAGTTCGTCTGTTTAAACGTCGCTTAGAAAGCCTAAATATTATGTACTCCCTCACTATCCTACTAGCGTGTACTGTTTTTAGAACATTGGAGGTACATGACCATCTAATTGCTATTAATAAATAATGATAATGCTTCTGGTGGTGTGGTCCATTGACACGTGCATATGATGACATTGTCGTCCCTAATGATGGATTCCCACCGTTTCTTCCACTGTGTGGGTTCCACTCCTATCATACAAAGTCACCTTTATCTTTGACCCAAAAATACAATTACCAATTTCATGTTCATAAAATCTTGAAAAACGTTTTGGGGATTAAATCGGGATAAAGAAGAAAATAATAATAATAAAAATTAAAATAACATTATTTAAATGATGATTTTATTCATGTTTAATCTCAGTCTCCATATCATTATTCTAAAATCCTGTACAAATGATATGAATTTCCTACAATATATACATTCATCTCCATGAAGGTACAATCATATTATATTTTAACAAGTGTCAAATTACAGTCATAATAGGGATGGTTTTGAAAACCATCCATATAAGTAGTCGGCCTCAAATTTGGATAAAAATTAATGTCCTTTAAATATAAGAAAAAAAATAATATATATTATAATAAAAAAAATTATCATTTATCAATAAGTGATTAAATATTTTAGAAACTCGTTTAGGACATCTGCCTGCCATTTATAGTTTCACCATTGGCTCCTCTTAACAAACTAACGTGGCATTTCATGATCGAGCAGTCATCATTCACATTCAGCCTCTCCAACAACAACTTCTGTCTCTTCATGCTGAGTGTCTGTGATTCAATGTAAAATTCTATACCACCTGAATATTGCAGCTGCTTTTGTTGAATGATCGATCATAGCCGCAGGACCCACTTACATTTTCTTGTAACTCATCGCCAGGAATACAAACCATGGCCATTCGATGGTTAGTATCTACGTTCACGGCTCACTTTATCTTTTACGTCTCCTAAGAAAGATATTAATGGAATGTAATGTTTTAAAAATCGGATTGATGATTTAAAAAGTTTAATGTATCATTAGTTTGATCAGTTGAATAGGTAAAATTGATTTACATATCGATTTTTAGGATTCAATCGGATTAGACTCATAGCCGGTTTCCAGTTCGATCGGTTCAGCTGACCTATCCGGTTCGATTTTTAAAAACAATACTAAACTATTAACCAAAATGAATTTTTTTAGGAGGGAATGGTCAAATTATAGCACCAAACCTTAAACTGTCAAAGAGTACAATATTTTCGCTATGTAAAACAGACGATATCTTATTACTGTGACGTTTGATCAAGTGTAGCCCGCTATATTAGATGATGATGATCAACTGATTTAACAGCTGTGTCGAAGTAAAAGATTAGATGTGCATGATTACGGCAATTAATTGGATAACAGGGAATAAATTAATTAACATAGGTTAGGTGCGAAAATAATGAGTGCCTAAGTATTATAATTATGAATAATGTAGGGAATTTTGTCGTGATTGAAGGGGGATGGTGTAATCAGTTGTGGGATCTGCTTACGTGAGGCCAAATTAATAACATGGATTCAAGCACATAATCTTAGTTGTCAAAATTGATATCATTATCCCCATGGCATTGTCGTCAAGCTAGAATGACACCTGTCCAATAGGATTTGAACTTGAAGAGCTCACTTTTTGAAATGCACGATCACTTTCTCTCTTTTGGGAGTAATTGCGAGCTAGCTAGGGTTTGTTTTCACCATGCAATCTAAATTCTTTTACTTGAACATAAATTACCTTAGAATAGTGAAATTCATGAAGAAGCAAGGAGTGTGTGTGAATATATATATATATATATTTCGAAGTATATTGAGTAGTAATTAAGTTTCGGAATTAAGTTTCGGGTTTGAAAATATATAATTGAAATTTGATTCAATTATAGTTTTCAGCAGATATATGATATCTACTTCCAACAAATAAATAAATAATTAAATTATATAGACACACAATACATTCACACACACCTAATTAATATTGTTAGTCAATTTCTTAGTTACTCTCTAACCCATTATTGAAACTTTGAAGGCATGATTAACATGCAAGAAAAAAATTGTTTTAGTGCAAAAAAGTATTCATTAAGTTATTGAATAATAGCATTTTACTAATAAAATCAACTTTGATTAATTTTAGTATTTTATAGTTTAGGTCGGATATCAGATATTATCCAATCAGATATTTTATTTCAGATAACTCAATCGTTTTCCAATATTTGATATTTTGATCGATTTTAGATATATATACTTATAAGATATTTTTTGTTATGGTTAAAAAAATATCAGATATTAAATATTGATTTCAATTTCGATTATTTCTAACATTTTTGATACCTCATCCCATCTTCAGTAAGTAGAAATGGATTCATCGAATGAGACAATTCTCTTACAAGGTAAAGTGAAAAGATAAGGGGAATGGTGAGTCCAAATGAGTCCAAGTAAGCAAGATCCATGTAATTCCCATGAGGAGTTAAGAATGAGCTGTTCAGCAAATAAACATGGCAACTTTGTCAATGTCAAGCTACTCACTCTACTGCAATACCAGTCCTTGGTCGGAAGATAAGAAGAAAAATGTCACATCAGGCCAACAACAAAATCTAAATATCTTGAAATTCTTGTACTACGTAGCCATGGAAAAAAAATATATAATCAGATGCATGAAAGTTTCACCTTAGCGGTGGCAGCCGTTAGAATTTCTTGTTACATTTACATTCACATTCATAATCGCATTTAGAATGTTTTTCATGACTTTTGACATAGTTACTCGTAGACCCGGCCACGGTTCGGGTTCCGAATCCTAACCAAACCAGAATCAAATCGGTTGGAACTGGACGGTTTCGGTTCCAACCGGTTCCGGTTTCGAAACCGGGTTCTTACCCTAACCGAACCGGTGAGAACCATTGGAACCGTCCGGTTTCAACTGTTAAATTTCTTAAACAACAAATGGCAAGCTCATCTGAGAACATAATATCAAATGTGCCAACCCAAGAGAGCAGTCCTAGTATCGGGACTCAGAGAAGAGAAGTTAGGCCCCGTTCCTCGGATGTTTTCAAAATTCATTTTCATTTAATCGATACTGAAAATGAAAGTTCAAGAGCAGTGTGCAACCATTGTGGGGTTTCTTACAAATTTACTGGTGGATACGGCAATATGAACAAGCACGTGGAAAGACATCATGTCTTTGAGCTTGGACTTGATACAACGCAAACTCAAATGGGCAGGTACACATTATCTAGTAGAGATACATGTTCTTTAGATTTATTTAAATATTCTGATGCTAAAAATAAAGAAGAATTTGCTAAATTATTTAAATATTCTGATGCTAAAAATATAGAAGAATTTGCTAAATTAACTTGTATGACACATCTTTCTTTAAGTTTTGGTGAAAAACTTGCTTTTACTAATTACGTTCAAAATGCTTTAAATCCTGCTGCTTGTAGAATGACTCGAAATACAACAAAACGTCAAATTTTTAAATTATACAAAGATGATAAAATTATTTTAAATGAAATATTTAGAGATATTAAAGGTCGTCTTTCTATTTGTTTTGATATTTGGAGTGACCATTGGCGAACACACTCATACATGGGTGTGACTTGTCATTTGATTGATGCATCATGAAACATGCAAAAACGACTTATTGCATTTAGAGTTTTTGATTAACAACATATTGCACAAAATATTTATAGAATGGTGAAAGTAATTTTTGATGAATTTGATTTATTATGTAAAATTTTAACAATTGGATTTGATAATGCATATGCAAATACTGCATCAATCACTGATTTAATAGAAATATGCGAACAAAATTAATGGGGTCGATTTTTTCATGTTCGTTGCACATGTTATGTCCTTAATTTATGTTTTCAAGATGGTCTGGAAAAATTATCACATTTCATTGATCATATTAAGAAAATACTTAATTATATTTGGTCATATTCTCAAGTTAGGAGAGAATGTGCCAAGTTTTGTAAATTAAATTGTATTAAACCGATAAAATTTTCACGAGATGTTCCAACACGTTGGAATTCAACTTATTTTCTTTTATGTCAAGCTTTGCAATACAAAGATACATTATGTAATTTTTTTCTCAACATGTTCAACATATTATAATTTTTCCTACTCAATGAGATATTTGTGATAAAATTTTAGAAATTTTAAAATTTTTTAACGATGCTACAAATATTTTTAGCGGAGTTTATTATCCTACAACATATTTATTTCTTGTTAAAAGTTTGAATATTGTTGGTACTCTCTATGAGTATGTTGAAAGTCATGATCCTAATGATATTGTTTTGTTTGAAGCTATTACTATGATGAAACAAAAATGGTTGAATTATTTTAGAGATATTCATTTACTTTATATTATTGCTGCTGTTTTTTATCCTATATTTAAATTAGAAGGTTCGAATAATACTTTACAAGCTTACTATGGATATTTAGGAATATTAGATGAAATTGATATTACAAGAATAATAGCTAAAATATAAATTGATTTAATAGATTTATTTAATGATTATATTATAAGATATAACTTGTTATCAATAGGACAATTTAATAGTAGCGAAAAATGAAGATAAAATTATGTACATCATAATTTTTCTCAAATTCTATTTATAACGTTAACATGATAGCATGGTACCGTGTTTTAAAAAGAAAAAATTAACAGTAAGCAGCTTCAGATGTTTGTATAATTGAAGCACATGTTTGCCTTTTTATGTTTCACTTTCATATACCCAATCACACGTGCTATGGCCTATGTGCAATCACTCAACGAGTGTCCGTGATTGCAGTCATCAACTCCCCCCACTATGATTCCAATTTTATTCAAAACTCATCATACAAATTGGAACATGGAATCATTACTTACTCACCACACGTAAAATAATACGTATGCTTTGCATTACTTAATATATATATATATATATATATGAGTTTCATTTGTTTGGTGGCATAATGTTAGGTACATGACCAAATATATATTATATTATATAAAAAGAAAAAGTGGGATTTGGGCTTGGTAATTTCTTAGTTGAGGAAAATGGAGCTACGGTTTCCAAAGTAGAGGGTTGTGATTTTGGATATGGCAAAGTGAGATTGTGGTTTTTTCAACATTCTCTACCAATTAAAGACGACGGCTTTCACTGCTTTGTCTAATAAATATCCGTATCTTGAAAAGCAAAGAGTTCCATTTTCAAGTTTTGGGATTGGAGAGGAATCTTTTTATCATTCATTCATTCCTCTCCCTCCTCTCTTTATGAAAGGGGAAAAAAAAGCTTGAGAGAGAGCACCGAAAAGCATAGACACCTTATCATGATGAAAGCAAGGAAAAAACGACCCGATTAGACGGGCCAGCCAACCCACACGCATATACACACAGCCACACGTTCATTTACAATTATGAAAGGATATTTTTAGGGATATTTTTTTTTAGTGATATTCTAATTATATTCATGTTTTAACTTATTGTATATTTTGGAGATAGATTAGAATATATAATTGTTTGAAATAACAATATCACTAAAAAATACTCCTCTAAAATTTTTGATTATGAAATTTTCTCTCTTGTGATGATGATAAAAATATCTTAAAATTCAATTGAAATTCATTATGATATTAGTTTTGAATAAAAAATTAGATTAAAATTCCGAAAGAGTCTTGAATTATTTGATTTGGGATTTTTGAAATTTTTTTTTATCTCAATTCAAATATTAATACGATATTTGAGATAAATTTTTTTTTTGTGTGTCCAGAATCAATAATCAAGAAGAAATGGCAAATGGGAATTTGCAACTGATTACATTTCTACTTCTACTTCTCTCATGATCACTCACCCTCCCTATAATTACGTGTCTCTCTCTCTTTTGTTTTTTCTTCCTTTTTCTTTTTATCTCTCACTTAATTAAATGGAAATTACTACCCAAGTCAACCTCTCCTCATCATTTGGTCTTGGTTCTTTTTAAGCACCAACTCACATCCACTTTCTTCACTTTAATATCTCTCATTCATTCATTCATTCATCTGGCTATATAAAAACCAATCTCTTTCATTCAATCCTTCGCCATGGGAAGCATGAAGGTTCACCAATTGGCACGTGGATTCTGGGATCATGCACCAGAACCCTCTCTCACTCTTGGCTGCAAGCGCTTACGCCCTCTTGCTCCCAAGCTCCCCAACAACACAGACACTACTACTACTACTACTACTACAGTCTCTTCTTTCGATCTCAAGAGCTTCATTAGACCCGAAAGTGGTCCTCGAAAACTTGGATATTCTGACGATCAAAAGAGAAATTCTCCTCAGGTGATCATCGTTCTTTGTCATTAACCAAAGACTTATATTTTTAAAAAATGCTACTCTCTCTAAAGGGTATACCTCCGAACAGACAGAATAGCATAGCCCTATATCTACTTTCATGTGCATGTCTGTCTTTTTAATTGGCATTCAGACTCGTACATGAGTGTTGTTCTGCACCATATTGAAATTCACCCACACATATCATGACAGAATTATGATTTAGTGCAGGTGGAGACGCATCCGGGAGGGACAAGATGGAATCCAACGCAGGAGCAGATAGGGATACTGGAGATGCTGTACAGGGGAGGAATGCGAACACCAAATGCGCCACAAATAGAACAAATCACAGCTCAGTTGGGCAAATACGGAAAGATAGAAGGAAAGAACGTGTTCTACTGGTTTCAAAACCACAAAGCACGCGAGAGACAAAAGCAGAAACGTAATAATCTTGGTCTTAGCCATTGTCCGAGAACCCCAGTAGCCACAAGTTTCACCAGTACAATATCTTTGGACTCTAGGGTACGTATAACATAGAGACTAAACCAGAGTAAAATCGAGAAAAAATTTAAATTAAAAAATAATAATAAACGATGTCGTTTTGAGGTTGATTTTGTTACTGTTTTGTCTCTGTTTATTAAAAAATCATATATAAATTTGTATAGGAAAGAGTAGAAGATACTAGTCCATATAAGAGGAAGTGCAGTAGCTGGACATTTGAAGGCTTGGAGGAAGATAGGAGGTGGTGCAAAGAGGAAGGAGATAGAACTCTGGAGCTCTTCCCATTACACCGGAAGGCAGATGAAGGGGTTCATTTGATAAACAAGAACAAATTTAAATTTCATTGAACTTTGTTCCATTATTTGTGATGTTGCTGGCTAGCTAGCTTCTTTTCTTTCTTTTACTTTCTTTGTTTCGGGAAAGAAGAAAGACAAGTTGTGTCTTTGTAGTACCATCTACTGATGTATGATTCCTGACTTAAAACCAAAGTGACTCTTATTGTCTCTCTTCATTCCATCTCTTTTCTCTCTCGGGTGACAGGAGCGGTGATAAACAAGTTTCTAAAATATGTGTCCCTATTAATAGGAAATAGGTTTTTTTGAATTTTTTATTATAACAGATATTAACTTTTTTAAATTTAAGGTCTCTAATTTTAGTCCAAATTTAACCCTCAACCGATCGCATGTGTCAGCTGTCCCAAAAGGCTACCATGTCCGACGGTGAATGTGAAAATAATAATATTAAATATATTTCTTGAATACTACCGAAATTTTATATTTTTATTCAATAAATTAATTATTTTATACATAAAAGATAAAATTTTAATGTGTATTAAAGGTGTTTTGGTGTGAAAATATTTTGTGATCCTTTTGACTACAGGAACTCGATCAAATGAAGCTTTTAGGTTAAAAGCAAAGAAGCTATGGACACTGAAGTCCACGCACCTACTTCTTACTCTCATAAGCCTACTCTTTCATATTTTAAGTTCAAAAATGGGAAAGAGATGTGTCCTAAATCTTCTCTCTTGAAAAATAAGATTTGCACTACTGGGAAGACTTTCATAAAGTAGATAGCATATCATCTATTAGGAGGAGACATGAAGTTTCTTTTTTCTTCCTTTTGGAATTGACATGCAATTTTTTAAGGGGGAAAAAATCAGGTAGTGTGAGGTGGGACCATTGATTATCAGTTGTTTCAAAATTTAGGAGGGAAAGAAAGATTGATAGATGAATTTGAAAATGACTGATAGAAACCTGCCTGAAACAAAGCCAAGCAAACATCTCCACGTGTTTTAAGCCCCAAGAACCGCGAATCTTGATTTTGTAAGAACAAAATCCTTCCAAGATCAAGTCCAACCCTTAAGGAACATTGCCCTTAAAAACCTTTCTTTATTTTTTGGAGAATCCTGAACAGCGATACAGCGCCACAACGCTTGCCACACGTTGATAAGCTTTTGTTCCGTAAAACCAAGGAAGAATCCACTCCCTCAAGATGACACAAGTCAATTTGTTTTGTAAAAAGATATATTATTGGTTAATTCAATTACAATGAATAATGCCCCTTTAAATAGGTGGCTAACCATAATTCTACCCAATAAAATAAAACCCTAGTAAAATAAACCCAATAACACATAAAATACTTTAAAATTTCGTGCATGGGCTTTGTAATATAATTAAAGTTCAGCCCAGCACTTAAACAACACATAGCCTTAAAAAATATAAAATATAAAAACTGTAGGGACAGCTTGAGTCCTCGTTTTGACCAGATGAAGTCTGAACTGGACTTTTATGTAAGTTACAAAGTTGTAGAGATACGAGTTCTCTTTCCAATGCAACTTGAATCAGCAAAATCGGACATCGGACGAGAAAGTTACGTCCAAAATACGAAGACTGCGCAAATCCCGCCATGCTAATGCACCATTCGGAAATTAAGCCCAAAATCAATCAAGGCAGCCATGCATGTCCAAGACCCATTCTATTCTTGACATAAACATAATAAGGCCTTCATATAAAGTCTCATACATGGACCAAACTCCAGAACCCAAGGAATCTTCCAAATCCACCAAAATGGCCCAAATACACCAATCTGACCAAGCCATGCAATCATCCACAACTTCAAGTTAACTTGGCCCAACAAACACCGCTCATTCTGGATCACATCATTCTCCCTCTCTTGAAAAGGATTCGACCTCGAATCCGAACCCGGGTCATAGATAAAAATGACAAGATCAATGGGACGAGAATCCTGGAATAAAAGAAAATCACATGGAAAAAAATGGTTAAGGTGAGCAAAAGTCAATAAAGCGAATGAATGACTTTTTGTCAATATTTTTCCACTCTCAATCTCTCCATTGCTACTCTCATTCTTAACTCCACTTGCAACAGCAAAGAGATTCTCACATGGATTCACATTTGAAATCTCATTTAAAACAAACTCAACATGCTCATGTCTATTTCTCAAACAATCAACACTCTCATCCACGATCTGATCACACTCTACATACTCGGCCACATGTAATTTTTGCACATCATAACTCATGTCCTCACAACCAACATCAGATTGCTCCATATGATGTTCACCATTAACAGTAACATCAAACACCTCATTGGAATCACGAACAACCAAATCATGATCACTAATGTTATCGCTCACATCAATATCATCACTATCATCAACACCATCAACCACCTCACTCTTATTTATTGAAACATCAACATGTTTCATTTCATTACTCAAGGCTACGCTCGTACCCTGCTTTACTTCATATTTTGCTAATGTATTTTCCTCTATCAACTCTGGAATCTCTCCTAGTAACATTCCAAGTGCAATCACACTTTTCTTTTTAGCCCACTCTTCTTCACTCTTCTGCATGTACAACTCGTCCTCATATACCTCTTGTAGGGTTAAAGGAGCAAGCTTGATAATCTTTTCACCACACCTAAATTTGTAGATATTCCTATCCATATCATAAACTACTTTATTGAATTTATACCAAGGCTTACCCAATAAAATATGCGTATGATACATAGGAACCACGTCACAAACTATTTGGTCAACATACTTCCCAATAGCAAAATTTACCACAACCTGCTTAGCAACCTCGAACTCTCCGAAATCACTCATCCACTTATAAGGTCTATCAAGAGGTATCAATGGTAATCCCAATTTTTCCACAAGGGTAGTGCTAGCTAAATTTGTGTGATTCCCTCTATTAATAATCATGCTACACACTTTATTATTGATAGAGCATCTCGTGCGAAAGATAAATACCCTTTTATCCATCAAATTATTTATATAAATCAACCCTTACTCGAAAGACGCCAATAATGAGGAAAGACTCAAAGAATCACCAAGAAAATATGAAAAAAAACACAAAGAAACTGACTAAAAAAAATAAAAAATAAACTAAAGTAAAATAAGAAGACAAACTGAACTGAAACTGGACAGAATTTGTAACTTTGAAAGGGATTTTGAGACTCTAAACTTAAGCGGATTGAGTACGGCCAATGACTAATGAATTCGTCTCCTTGAGTACTTATAAATCGATATATTATGGGTCCCGTAACTCTTTCTAGATCAGAAGTTACAGCAGTTTGAAAATCAGTGCGCGACTGAAAAATTCTGACCGAACTGATCCGAAAATTACAAATAAATTCGACTTTAATTCACTCAAAAACTCTAAGAAATGAATCCTATATGCTATTACCATGAAAGAGCATTATAATAACATCCAAGAATCGGTCATAAACATGAAAAACACAAAGGAACTAAGAAAAAAAAATTGAGATGAGAAGAGACAAAAAAACAAAAACAGGAGAAAAAAAAAAGAATATTAAAACTTCATAAAACAATAAAGATAGAGAAAATCTTGACCTTGGAACCCTGAGCTCTGATACCAAATGATAGAAACCTGCCTGAAACAAAGCCAAGCAAACATCTCCACGTGTTTTAAGCCCCAAGAACCGCGAATCTTGATTTTGTAAGAACAAAATCCTTCCAAGATCAAGGCCAACCCTTAAGGAACATTGCCCTTAAAAACCTTTCTTTATTTCTTTGGAGAATCCTGAACAGCGATACAGCGCCACAACGCTTGCCACACGTTGATAAGCTTTTGTTCCGTAAAACCAAGGAAGAATCCACTCCCTCAAGATGACACAAGTCAATTTGTTTTGTAAAAAGATATATTATTGGTTAATTCCAATTACAATGAATAATGCCCCTTTAAATAGGTGGCTAACCATAATTCTACCCAATAAAATAAAACCCTAGTAAAATAAACCCAATAACACATAAAATACTTTAAAATTTCGTGCATGGGCTTTGTAATATAATTAAAGTTCAGCCCAGCACTTAAACAACACATAGCCTTAAAAAATATAAAATATAAAAACTGTAGGGACAGCTTGAGTCCTCGTTTTGACCAAGAAGAATTCTGAACTGGACTTTTATGTAAGTTACAAAGTTGTAGAGATACGAGTTCTCTTTCCAATGCAACTTGAATCAGCAAAATCGGACATCGGACGAGAAAGTTACGTCCAAAATACGAAGACTGCGCAAATCCCGCCAATGCTAATGCACCATTCGGAAATTAAGCCCAAAATCAATCAAGGCAGCTCATGCATGTCCAAGACCCATTCTATTCTTGACATAAACATAATAAGGCCTTCATATAAAGTCTCATACATGGACCAAACTCCAGAACCCAAGGAATCTTCCAAATCCACCAAAATGGCCCAAATACACCAATCTGACCAAGCCATGCAATCATCCACAACTTCAAGTTAACTTGGCCCAACAAACACCGCTCATTCTGGATCACATCAATGACAATTAACGAGCCTCATCAAGTTTTTTCCAGATGAATTTTGTCAATATTTTTAACCTCTCTCAATACGCTACATCGCTACATAGACGACTCAATTTTGAAATAAATAAAATAAAATAAAATAATTTTAATTAAATGTTAAATTAAGTTATCATATTTCTAATAAAAAACTAATGAATTGATCCATCATATTCTTACTCAAATATACGTAAATAAATTTATATAGTTTACCATCATAATTTCATCAATAATGACTTCTCCAATTTGCAGCCATAGATTGAATTAAACGAAGATGACCATTAGATTTATTCCAAAAGCCACAAACAGAATCCTATAAATATAGATTCAAATATGTTTACCATTTTTATTAATAATATATATATATATAATTCTTTAATAAATCTGAATACTATCATAATTAAGAGAAATATTAAAATCCACTAAAAGTTCAATATTTGTATTAAATTAACTAAAAAAAAATATAAATATTCGTATAATATAATCCTAATAAACATTTAATTCTTATATGCCGTTAAGAAGCCAAATTAACTTTAATTATTTGGTCAACTAATCATGCACGTATGCAAACTATATACTAATAAATACTCTAATTTCATGCAAACTAGAATTCTATGTACGAATGAAAACTCTATGCTACTCACTTCTGACGAAACGACAATGGACGAATAAATTAATGATTATTAAGTAGTAGAAAGAGATAGCAGTGGAAAAAAAGGAGGAGAAGAAAAATAAGGATAGTATGTATTTTGATTCAAAAGCGGCATGAATTCTTTATTATTTTTTAATTTTAATTTCTTTAATTATTTTTACAGTTTAATATTTTCAATCTCCGTGTGGGAACCCGAGGTTTAGTTCTTACCTCAAGTGATGATTTCTTGATTGTACTTTGATTTTCATTGTTTGAATTTTGGAACATAAATTTATTTATTCTTGATTAATTTATCATTTTGTTGTAATTGTACAAGTAATTAAATTTATGAGTTGCAATGTGTATGTCAAGGCAGATTATATTTTGTATTAGAAAAATTTCCCAATTTTTTAAGAATAATTTAGATGATGTATAGTATAAGAGTTCATATTTGCTTCATTGTTTTCTTGAGATTTTAAGGTTAGAAAGAAAAGTAAAAGAAAGCGGATAAAAGAAAGAGAGCAGAGAAAAAATATTCAAAACATTATGAGTTGTTTACATGTCATTCTAATATAATTGTATGATTAGGAAAAAAAAAGTTAAGTAAAAATTTTAACTCATTGTTTATTTATCTATTCAAATCTTGTCAATATTTAAATCCATGTGAATTCTCAGATAGATTATTATTAGAGAATATACCCCTAAATTATGTCTGAATTATCAAATTATTTGAAATAATTTTTTAGTTAAATTGAGAATAAAATCAGTAAATTCAATTCTTATTAAATGTAATTTTGAGATTGCATTAAGATTTTTATTATAAAATAAAATTATAGTCAAATATGAGCTCCATCTGTACAAAGTGCGGGTCACGCTAGTTTTATTAAGGTTGGTTGTGATTTATTTTTCTCTATTTTTTACGTGTTTATATGCATATCCGTGTGTAGGAATTGATTTCCTTGCACATCAGAAACGCCTTTAGGTACCGGGATTGACCTTGAAATTTTTTTCCACTCTCTTCCCTTTTTGGTCGAATCTGTCCAGCCCTTTTAAAATCTGTTTGCTTTTATTTTTTATGATTGTAATGACACAAAACTGCCCCCGAATAATCCCAAAACAACAGCGAAAATCTGGATAATTTTCCACACCGAAATTTGACCACACACGCACACAGCTCACAGTTTTAGTTGTTGTCGTGGGCTGATTTTTCAGCGGCTATTCCGAACAAAATAATCACACCAAAACAGATCCAAAATATCCACGAAACAACCCTTTGTGTTCCCAAAATTTTCTGCAAATAAAAAGAGTAAAAATAAATACAAATAATTGCAAAAAAACGTGAAGGTAGTGAGCAAAATTTTGCTTAGTGCCATGCGTGTTAAAGTGAAGAAGAAAATGAGTTCATTTCACAATTCAAACGATGTTCCTATCTATGACTCGCAACTAACAAAGTGAAGTGTGAGCTTCACTCACACAAAAGATCTAAAAACTTTTTAGGATCAGAGTTTTTGTTATACAAGATTTTATTATTCTTTTTGTTCTTCGACTCTTTAGAGAAAACAAAAGGACAAGATGGCTAGGGTTGAGAGAAAATAGATTAGGTTAAAGAGAAAACATGATTTTCCATTTTTTTTAATGTAGGGTTTAGTTTGATATCAAAAAAAAAAAAAAATTCCCTTGTCATTGTAAAAATCGACCACAATGGCCATTTTCAATAACAAAATAAATTTTGTTAAATGCATTCATTAACACATTTAAAAGTTATCCTTATGAATAACGTAACTTTCAATTTTTGTAAATGAAAAGATTTGAAATCGAATTTCAATATAATTCATTTCCAAAAATATATTAAATTATTAAATAATTAAAATTTAATAAATAATAAATGATTATCTAATAATCATTTATTATGAAAAAACTTTACATTAAAATTAATATAAAATTTCAAGTGTGACATATATCATTAATCATAATTATAATAACAATGCATATGAGTTAATATTTAGACTATCTAATTATATTAAATTTGCTATAGTATGTCGAGCTAGCATGAGGACTAAATGGACCAATAGTTATGAGTTCTAATAATCTCTGAATATTAATTAAAATACTTAGTTAAATATTCTAAATTATTAACTTTATGTTATTCCACTAAAAACATAAAGCTGCACTCTCATCACTGTATATATATACAATAAGTTTAACAACATTAATGTCCATCGATATAGTCATTACATACGGATTGACCCTTCACGAGTATCTCATAATGAGAGCCGGGTCAAAATTTTTGTTATACCCCTCTAATTATTTTTACCTTAAGTACCATTGATTATATAATGAACGATTTATTCATAAGTATTATGAATATAAATATTTCTATTCGTAATCTAAAGACTTGGGCGCTCTAATTGTTCAAGTATCAAATCAACCCTTAAAGAAGATACTCATATACTTCTGGGCTCTGGCAATAAGGAGTGAATTTCATATATATGTAAAATGTCCTCAAGCGCACACCAAATCATATCCCCAAAGTACATAGCTATTGATTGAGATTTTTTCACTAACCTCACCTTAGTAAATCAAAAGGCATAGCCTGCCATGTAGGAGTTCGTAGTACACTCAAGATTCAGATCAATCCATATGTGATCATCTAGTAGATTGAAATAAATTTATTTATTTAACGGATTTTATAAGAAATTCATTTCTATATGGGTCCAATCTTATATGATCACATTATATAAGGTGTCTCCATTCTCACGTCACCACATGGACGATCTCAGATCAAGATCGCCATATATTTATTTAATAGACCGCATTTATAGATAAACCACAAACAAAGCGGGCCAAATTTGGGCCAATGACCAAATTATCTTTTCATCTCAGGCCCATATATTAGATAAAGCTCAATTGACAACATGGCAGCCAATTCATCTTTCAAACAACATACCCAATCTAGGGGCCAAGGTTGGCCAATGACCCAAACATCTTTTCCTCTCAGACCCATATATCAGACGAAGTCTACAAGGCAACCCATTGAATTTCCAATAAATCTTATGTAAAAAATGTCTCACCGTAATTAATTATCCTCCACGTTATTAGCTGTCTTAGCACCGAAAGCTAAATTTCTAACATATTAATGGGACCCACCATCATAAATATGATACTGAATCCAATTAGAAAGCTACTCATTATCCTATAAAAAGATGCAGAACTCAGAGTTACATTCATTCAAGCTTTGGCACTCATACTAAAGCTCTTAAAGTAAATCGTCCTTTAAACACTTGCCTACCGCCCTCACGACAGTCTACGGAGGTCAATGTAACTTCAGACTTTGTTCTTCCCTTATTTTCTGCTCGTCTTCATCATTAACTTGAGCATCGGAGTGCCTAAGGCAACCACCACACCCGTGGGTAGAAAATCTCATCTCATTCTTACTTTATTTTGCAGGATCGTTAGTGCCCCATCATAGAAATTCTTGATTATGGACCGAAGGTGAAATCCAATGTCTACAATCATACATATATGTGCCTCATCATACACATATAAGAGTTCGTAGTACTTTCAGGATTCAGATCAATCCATATATGATCATCTAGTAGATTGAAATGAATTTCATTATTTAACAGATATTATAAGAAATTCATTTCTATATGGGTCCAGTCTTATATGATCACATCATATAAGGTGCCTCTATTCTGACGTCACCACATGGATAATCTCGGATCAAGATCGTCATATATTTATATAATGGGCCGGAGCTATAGATAAACCATAAACAAAGTACCTGATTTGTTTGTTCTATTTATGAATTATTTTAGATTACTAATTTCAGACTTAAATCCTTGATAAGTGCATGAAAATATACTTTGAACATCACTAATTCGACTTTAATATCAAGTATTTAATCTTAATTGTAGTTTATTTTATGTTTTATTATTAGGAAGCAATGAAACATGGATCTTGGAACAATTGTACGTGTTTTGGGACCTTACGAACGCATCAGAAGCACGTGGGAAGAGCATAAACACAAAAAACATGAGTCCATAATTTTCAACTAGCGTCGCGACGTCGCCTCATATTGCATACATAGAGAATGACCGAGAGTTTAACAGCGTAACACCACTTTCTGACGCCCTGGTAAAGTTCCAGAAACTTAATTCGGTCGTGTTTTACATGCATAAGGACTCCGGGACTTCCCTATAAATACCCAAGATCGTCGAAAACCCTAAGGGAGGAGAAAAGATACACAACAAGGAGTTCAAAATCATAGATTTGAGAGAGAAGAACGAGGAAGCTTCACGACAGACATGATGTCTCTCCGACCCCTTCAGGCTTTGCCTTTCTTTTCTATGGAGAACTAATCTCATAGGCAAAGTTAGGGATTAACTCTTGTATTTAACTATTATATTCATGTTGTTAATTCTTGAACGATCTTTATTATTTAATATAATTGGTATCTTGATGTTCTTTATTATTTTTCATTATAATCTAGAGATTGTGTTTTACTAATTTTCATTTAGGGATAGTCATGCTTTTTCTATGTGTGATTGGGGAACCCAGTTACACATGGTATTGTTATTTTATGAGTTAATCTTCTGCTGCAGTATTGCTTGTGGGTATATTGTCGAAATTAGATAGGTCATAATGATAACATGATGTGCTGTTAACATGGAGAAAGTAATTCATCGTTTATCTTAGAATTTAATGTGTTCTAAATTGAAATATCTTCCTATTGTTGGTTTGGGAAGTGAAACCCTCAATTGATTAATAAAATGAATCAACTACTGAATATAGGGACTTGATACAAGAAGGATTCTCGACGCTTTGCTGCCTTTCTCTATTGATAATTCTTAAGTATTTTTCATAGTCTTTAATTTATATTATCAATTCAATCATTTTCCTTTAATTTAGTTATTGCTAACGTTCATATTAAGTGATTCAGTTCATTCGTAACTATCTCTTTGAGGAATCAACACACCAACTATACTGTGATAACCCCAAGAACTTTTTGGGCTTAATAAAATTTTGGCGTCGTTGTTAGGGAGACAATGTAGATCAAAAGGAGCAGGTTTGCTTGGTCAATAGCAAAGCGGTAACTTCGTTCCATCTTTACTTTTTATTTATTTATTTTATTTCAGCTTTAGTTGTAGTTTAAATTTTAATTCTTAGTTTTTTTTTTATTTCTGTTTCTTGTTTTATTTGTGTTTGAGTGTATGCCTAGACTTACGGATCAATTGGTAGGTTTGTTAGAATTGAAGAGGAAGATTCTGATTCAGAAAGTCTGTTTGACAACCTTTTTGCCACACCATCTACATCTAGCACACACAACATGAGTGATTATGAGAGGCTACCCATTAGGAATCTTGAGGAGTATCTCCATCCCACTCGCACAGCTACACCATCATGCATAATGTTTCGTCATAATGCACCACATATAGACTTTAAACCTGGAATGATACAGTATCTCCCAACCTTTCATGGTTTGGAGAATGAGAACCCTTATGTGCATATTAGGGAGTTTGAAGAAGTTGTAGCAACCTTCCATGACCAACTTGAAACTACAGACACAATTAGACTTAAGTTCTTCCCTCTTTTCCCATAAGGATAGAGATAAAAGCTTGTTGTATTCTTTGCGACCCCGTTCAATAGGATCATGTGGTGAGATGACACATGTATTTTTTAATAAATACTTCCCACACTATAAGATTAATGCTTTGAAAAGACAGATATCTACTTTCTCCAAAAAATACAGTAAAATCCTTTATCAAACTTGGGAGAGGTTTAAGGAGATGTTAGCTAGTTGTCCTCACCATGGGTATGAGAGTTGTCCCTTAGTGAGTTAATTTTATGATGGTCTAACCCCTAGGGAGAGCCAATTCGTTAAGACGATGTGCAATGGTGAGTTTATACGAAAGGACCATAATGAGGCATTAAAGTATTTAAATGACCTAGCTAAAAAATCTCACAGTTGGACTGGACCTAACTCCATAGATAACACCGATAGGACACGTTCCACTCCTTCTAGCAGAGGTATATACCACTTTAGGGAATAGTCTTAAAGCACAGGTTGAGCTATTAACTAGAGAGATATGAGTTTTAAAAGCCAAAGATAGTAAAACTATGCATGCGGTAGCTCAGTTAGAACCCAAAAGGGCGTGTTTTGCTTGTAAATGGAGTGACCATCTAGCCCAAAAGTGTCCTTTATATGGTGAGATGAGGGAAACATATGAGGAACAATGCAACACCGTATGGATGTATAAGAAACCTTATACACCTTACTCAAACACTTATAATCCTAGTTGGCGGAATCACCCAAACTTTAGTTGGAAACATGAGTCTTAACAACCCACTCAAACACCACAGCCTATAGGTTACAATGCTCCCCAGTATCACACAACTACCATTCCTAGAAGTTCTTTAGAGGACACTGTACACGCATTTATAGAGGCCCAAAGTAAAACTAATCAAAAGTTTGAGTCAGTAATAGCTCAAATAGTTGAAGAAACTGAGGAGATTAAGAGTCAAGTCTCTAAATTAACTAATGTCTTGAGTGTGCAAGAACCAGGAAAATTCCCATCTCAGGCTCAACAAAATCCGCAAGGGCAACACATGGTAGAGGCTGATCATAAAGCATCCAATGTAGAAGGTCTTAATGCCATAATCACTAGGAGTGGTAAAACGATAGGCTTGTAGGACACCTTCAATATTATAGGTGACACTAAAGATAGTAGTACAAATATTCCTCATGAAGGACATGTGACACAGAGCCCAATTAGAGTACCTTTCCCCAAGCTCTTAGGCCTACTGCAAGAGCTACATACCCTAATATTGAGATCCTAGAACATATAAAACAAGTAAAGATTAACTTTTCTCTGTTACATGTGATCAAACAAGTTCCCACATATGCGAAGGTTCTGAATGATTTATGCACCATGAAGAGAAAACATCATGTGAAGAAGACTACATTCCTGACAGAACAAGCAAGTGCAGTAATTGAGTATAGGACCCCACCAAAATACAAAGATCCAGGATGCCCTACTATTGCTTGCCACATTGGCACATACGAGTTTGGTCAAACTTTATTAGATTTATGTGCTAGTGTTAATCTCATGCCATATTCTATCTGTATACAACTAGGGCTTGGAGAGATTAAACCTACATATGTGGTTTTATAGTTAGTTGATCGCTCTATCAGAACAGTGCATGGAGTAGTTTAGGATGTTTTATTACAAATCGATAAATTCTACTATCCTGTTGATTTTCTGATTTTAGATACGCAGTCTGTGGTTAAAACTGAGTCAAAAATTCCTCTCATCTTAGGTAGACATTTTCTTGCTACAACTAATGCCCTTATTAATTACATGAATGGTCTCATGAAGTTATCATTTGAGAACTGTTGGGATATATGCCCTAGAGCTGCATGTAATGTAAACGGTTTATATGTTTTGAAATAAAATGATGCATTATTCATTTATCAAAGTGTTTGTTTAATTTTCGCATATTATAAATTATCTAGAATACCTTAGATTACTTATATGCATTCAGACTTAGTGTATGAGTGTTATACACAAGAGGATTTAAGTCTGAAGTTAGTAATCTTAAATAGTCCATAGAGAGCAAACAAAACGGGTACTTTGTTTACGATTTATCTATAACTACGGTCCATTCTATATTTGTATGGAGACCTTAATCCGGGATCGTCCATGTAATGAGAATGAAAGCACCTTGTATGATGTGATCATATAGGATTGGACCCGGATGGAAATGACTTTCTTATAATATCCGTTAAAACAAGAAAATAATTTTAATCTACTAAATGGTCATATATGGATTGATCTTAATCCTGAGTGTACTACGAACTCCTGCATGACAGACTATGTCCTTTGATTTACACAGGTGAGGTTGGTGTAGCAGTCCTGACCAATAGCTACGTACTTTATGGGCATGGTCTGTTGTGTAGCTGAGAACGTTTTACATAGACATGGAGTTCACTTATTCTTGCGAGAAGTAGAGGAGTATCTTTCTTAAGGATTGATTCGGTACTTGAACTGTTAGAGCGCTCAAGTCTTTCTATTACGAATAGAAAGATTAAAATTCACAATAGTTAAAAATAAATCGTTCATTAGAGAATCAATGGTACTTAAGGTAAAAATAATTAGAGGGTTATAACAGACATTATGACTCGTCTCTAATTACGAGATACTCGTGAAAGGTTAATCTATATGTAGGGACTATATCGATGGATACCGACTTGGTTCGGCTTAATATATCATCTGCGGCAATGAGAGTGCAACTTCAGGTTTTTAATGGAATAACTCGGAGTTAGTAATTCATAATATTTAATTAAGAGCTTAATTAATATTTCGAGATTATTGGAGCTCGGAACCGTAGGTCCATTTGGTCCCCGTACTAGCTCGATTTACTATAGCGGATTTAGTATAATTGAATAGTCCAATTATATACTCACAAAGGTATAAATATTATTAATATGATTAATAATATTATTTTGTCACACTTGAGACTTTATATTAAAAGTTAATATATGGTTTTTTTTTATTAAATATATGATATTTAAACACATGTTATTTAATTATATTAGATATAATTAAATGAAAATATTAAGTTAGTAATTTCTAAATTTTGGGTTTTAGGCATTTAACCTTTTGTTTTGTAACATCTTTTCAATTAAGGAAAGTAAATATTGATGTTACAAAATTTTTGATTCACAATGTGCTTTGCCGATTTTTACAAGGGTAAAGGTGGAAGGATTTGTTTTATTTTGTAAAATTGAACCTTAAGTATAAAAAGGAAAATTGTTTATCTTTTTTACTCAAGCCTTTCATTCTAACCCTAGCCTTCATCCTCTTCTTCTTCATTCTCTCTCAAGTGTTGAGAAAACTAAAAAGAAAGAACAAGAAGAAAATCAATAAAAATTACAAGTGTGTTTAAATCTCTAATCGTTAAGGGATTGTTTAGTGAGTCTTGCCCACACAAGTTTTCGTTGGTAACGAGATATAGTTCAGAAGACTTTGTGGTGTCGAAAAAATCCTCATATTCATCTCTTTCTTATTGCTCACGGCAGAGAGGGCTTGTTTTACTCATTGCCGCCCCTTTACTTGGTGAAACGAAACTCGGTTTGGTTTCGTTTTAATCCAGTTTTTTGGGGAATATTTTGTGATGTTTTGGGGACTGTGTTGGGGCTATTTTCAAGTGAAAAATCAGAACCAAAACACAGCCACTGTCTGCGCTTTTCAGGGGCTGTTTCGGCAGTGCACTGTGAGCGAATCGGGTCCAAAACAGTCCAATTTTTGTCCGATTGTTTGGGGCTATTCAGGGACTGTTCCGGAGCTAGAATTTTGTCTAAAAATGAAGCAATATTTCAGTGGGTGTGGCAGTAGCATTCGATAATTAAAGGAGAAGGGCGAAAATTTTTTTCAAGTCCGATCCGTGTGCCTAAACCATTTCCGCTGCGCAAGGAAATCGTTTCCTACAATTGGCATCGAGAGCAATGTTGAAAAGTATTCTTAACCCATTTTTTTTTTTTTTTTTTGCATTTAAAACTACTGTTTTTAATATGTTTATATGAGTTATAAATATTGATATGCATGTTTATATTCAAAATATATTCATGTGATGAATGGTTATTATTTTTCATGTGATGAATGAATTTTGCATTGGTCGTTAATTTTTCCTGCTCTTATTTTCATGTTGGTTTTATTTTTGGGATGTAAGGCCTTTAGGCCATTGTTTACAATTGTTGTAATTTTATTTTCCAATGTAAAAAAATTTCAATTGTTGTAATTTGGAGCACCGAAGTTGCAAAAAGAGCCAACACCACCTTGGAGCGTATTTTGAAGACCAAGGGACGCCTTAGATAATTTTGTACTAATTAGACTAGTATAGGGAAAAATAAGAGCTTGGTCAATGTAATTTTATTTTTTTATGTTATATGTATGTTTAATTTGAATTGTTTGAATAACATGTCATATAGCTTAGGGTGCATACTCTTGCATTTTACATGCCATAACATGCATTGGATGCATAATCATTATATACATGAAATATGATTTTATGTGATTTAAAATGTTTAAATTAGAATATGATATGCATAGAAAAACAATTAGTTGGATTAATTGGTTTTATGGTTTAAAATTTGAATTCTAATATATTGGGCTTTAAAAGTGCATAATAAATTTCATTGGTATATAGGATGGAAACCCGAACATAAATTTCATAGCCGAATCCGAATGGAAGGTAATGTGGTCTGCACTCGGGATACAATTCCACGTACTATTGGATTTTATAACGCACTAAGATTAATTAAATAGTTTAATATAAATCTTGACCTTTTTAGGACTCTAAAATTTTAAACCTATTAGTGTTCTAGTATTTTAAAAGTTAAAATATAATAGGTCAGTAATACCACTCTAATTAAATTAGTTTAATTGAGTAATTCTTTAGTAGAGCCTAATGGAAATTAATGATACAAATTTTAAGAGTTAAAATTGGTTAGGTCACTAATAATGTACTAGTGTAAATAAGAGTTATGTTTTAGCCGCCATAAATTTATTCACACTAGTTAAATTAAAATATTAGATATTTTATAAATAGAAACCATAAACTTAAAATAGTGAGTGGGAGAGGGATACACAACAGTATATCCTGCGATCACTGTTATTAGTCCGAATACGTGAGATTCAAAAGGCGCCACGAGACGGCTTTACTTTCGTCCCTCTAAGGATGATGTCCATTTTGGGTCAATATCAGGTTTGGATTCTAAAAGGCGGGTCACACTTATAAATCAATAATTAACTATTAATAAAATTCCTTGATCGAATCAAACGGTAGTTGTTTAATATAGGAATAAGAGTTATTCCCGCATATATTAATCGACTGAGATTGTCTCGATCTATCATGCAAGTACTTGACCTATCCTACGACGGCACTTACTTGTGGGATGATAGATTTCCGTGGTATAGTAATTCTCTTAGGTTTCTAATTCGTTATTTATGGTTTATGCATCATGTTTAATTTTATGCCAAAATTGTTTGATGATTTTAATAGGCGATGAATGGATGTTAAATGCATGTTTATTTCATTTTTCATCCATGGTTTCTCCAATTATTTCCATACTCTCAAATGACAAATTTGCTATGGTTGGTGCTCGGAGTGCCAATCCGGATCATATTTATGTCTGATTCATGAATATGAGCAATTCCATTTTCCATAATATTACTTATTTAATGGCAGCACCTCTTGTCTTTTATACACATATTCGATCTAATTACGATTAGATATATAATTACGATTAGATTGAAACTAAATCTGATTTAGTGATACATGTATATTAGACAAAGACCATAGGATTTACAATGTAGTGGCAGTTACAACATATTTTGTAATTGACATTGGGAAGCTTCACTATAAGTTGTAAATCCTTAAATAAAGTTTCTGATCAAAATTTACTAATACAGATCAGTTAGTAAAATCCGCTGAGACCAGTACATGTCGTATATCGTAACTTGATATGATGATTTATCCCAATAAACCATGAGTCTTGGGAGACTCGTATAGACATGTAGGTGTTTATTTGATAAACACTGAGCTACTCACTGAAGATTTGTAGGGGTTTCATGGCGAAAATCCGGTAACGTAGAGGAATCGCGAAAAATCAAAATTTTCCGATTTCAAAATTTTTTTGGATCAATTAAATAAACTTATTTATTTAATTATCTAATTATTAAATTCTGAAAAATACACAAGAAATCAAATTTCTTGATAATTACCGAATTACCCCATAACTTTACAAATTAATCATTTTAGTCCTAAAATTGTCAAATATAATTTTGGATGATTCTAAATCATTTCTAAAATGATTTCCAACATGTCCAACACACCAAAATCAGATTGCAACAAAATCCCTAATTTTTGTCTAATTGCCGAAACCACCCCAGATTCTTCAGTTTTTACAATTTGGTCATTTTATGTTCAAAACATGGCAAGATCAAATCCAATCAACTCAAAAATTAATATGCATCATATACACACCATAATACATCACATATATGAAATTCCCAAAATTTGGAAAGGGTTAAGAACCCTAATTTTATAATTTCTTCAAATTGACCTAACTTACCAAATCAATTAAATCCATCACTTTAATTTAATCTAAACAACACCAAACAAGTCTCACCATTATGAAACAACTCAAGAAAAATTCTAGGCCATCAATGAGTGGCTTAGAAACTCTAGAATGGCAACATGATTATCAAATAATCAAAAGTAAGCCATTGAAACCATTTCAAGCTCACTTATAAACCATACATGCCTACATCTTTCCAACAAGTTCACAACAAATTAAAACACAAACTATAAGTGTAGAGACAACATCCTAGCAACACATATTGAAGCTAAGCATGTTAGAAATATTTTCTATGTTGAAGGCTTTAAAGAAAAACTTACAAAATCAATAATTTTCCAAGCTTTTTCCTTTTGTCTTCAAACTTTTCTCTCAACTCTTTTGTGTTTATTTTTGTAACTTATGAACCCTTAACCTAATGAAAATGAAACAAAACAATATATACTTCACAAAACTACCCTTGGCCGAAATTGTGAGAGTATAAAATATCTAGATATTATTTTTGTTTCATTTAAAGTTTACTTTAATCAACTTGCAATTTGATCATTACAACTGTAATGAAAATTCAACAAGTCAACAAAAGCAACTCAAGGCATCTCCTAAAATATCAAAACTTAAGATATTTATATTTTTAATTAATTTAATTATTTAACAATTAAACAATTAAACAATTATTTAAATACAAATATTTTAAATATATGTATTATAATTACATTAAATATCCAAATACATATATATTTATGATATATGTCAAATATCACAATTTGATATTTAATTAATGTCTATTTAATAAAATCTATCATTAAATACAAATACAAAAAAATTAGGAAATGACTATTAGGTCCATTTGCATGTAATATTCGTTTAAATTTTAAACGACTTATAAATAATCAGTATTACTCATAAAAGTTGCCTTAGTGCTCTACAAGTATATTTCACTAGTGAGACTCTCTAGATTCAGACATATCCGTCACGAAATCTAATTTCGTATCCATAATTTACCCACCCGTAAATTATGACGACCACAGATAAACTCGCTGAATCATACAGGTCGAGGTCATGGAATATGTATAATTCCTCAGTCACAAGTATCCGGATATATCCCAGAGATATAGATGTAAACGTCAAATCTCTATATGGAAAATCCTGTCGATGTCTCTATTAGCAATCTCTAAAAGAACACTTAGAACTGATTTCTAAAGTGTACCACGAACCCATGGTTTTTATATGATTGCTAATCATATATGGAATACCTATACTCTGTACACAGAACTGACGGATCCTATCTCGACACATACAGGACACCCTGAGGATCTATCCACACCCAACGAACAAGCGGAGGTCTGATCTGAATAGTTCGGTGACGTGACTGCCATCTAAGTGTGGAAGATGTATCATGTGCCCACAGTGGTATCTCAAGTTTAAGAATCACAAATGCTACTCAACCCGAGAAGATTCTTATTGACGTTGGTGTACCATCCATTAAGAATCTTCAGTGAGTCGTTCAGTGTTTATTCGCTATAAACACCTACACGTCTATATGAGTCTCCAAGACTCATGGTTTATTAAGAAACCATTGGAATCATATATTCCAATATACGACATGTACCTGTCTCAACGGGTTTACTTTACTGACAAAGTAGTGTAAACCTTGACCAAGAACTGTCTGAGAATGATAACGTCATGATACAAGTCAATGTCAGTTGCGACGCTTTTGCAACTATATCATGACTAATCATCATAAGGTCAATTACATTTTTACCATATAATAAGATATATTATATTATAGAAACTTCTCATTTTATTCATAATAAAACATTTACAATAGTATTTACAAGGAAATTCAACCGAGAATTGGCGCTCTGAGCACCAACCCAACAAAATATCCCACTTGCTCTAGTACCAATATCGATTGTATCTAATACCCATTGACTCCACATGTTTATCAAATAACTTTGGAGGTACGGCATTCGTAAGCGGGTCTGCTACATTATCTTCACTCGGTACCTTACACACTACAATATCCTTTCGTGATATGATCTCTCGTATGATGTGGTACTTGCGTTCCACATGCTTCGACTTCTGATGCGCCCTCGGATCCTTTACTTGCACAATGGCTCCAGTATTATCACAGTATAACAGAATCACATTCTCGATACTTGGGACAACTCCCAATTCTGTGATAAAGTTCCTAATCCATACAGCTTTCTTTGTAGCTTCAGAAGCTGCAATGTATTCCGCCTCTGTGGTGGAATCTGCTGTTGACCCCTGTTTGGAACTCTTCCAGCTAATTGCACCTCCGTTAAGGGTAAAGACGAATCGAGATGTGGACTTTCTATCATCGGGATCCGATTGGAAGTCGGAATCCGTATACCCGTTAACTTACAGTTCAGTTCCTCTATAGATAATCAATTTATCTTTAGTACCCTTAAAATACTTCAGGATATGTTTAATGGTCATCCAATGGTCATTGCCTAGGTTGGACTGATATCTAATGGTTACGCTAACAGCGAAACTGATATCAGGCCTAGTACATAACATGTCATACATTATGCTACCCAAACACGAAATATAAAGTTGGTTAGACATTCTAACCTTCTCATCTTCTATTTGTGGGCTCATCTTCTTTGAAAGATGAATCCCATGTCTGAACGGTATATTTGTTGTCTTACATTTACCAAAATTGTACCGTTCCAAGATCTTATCTATGTACGTTGATTGGGATAACCCAATTAGCTTCCTTTCTCTATCTCTATAGAGTTTTATGCCTAAAACATATGAAGCTTCTCCCAGTTCCTTCATGGAGAAATTCTTACAAAGGTAAGCTTTGACGCCTTGCAACATCCATATATCATTCCCAATGATTAGGATGTCGTCAACATAGAGGACTAAAAATACAACCATGCTCCCACTAGCCTTCTGATACACACAGGATTCTTCCGAATTCTTGAGAAAACCAGACGATCTAATAATCTCATCGAATCGAAGATTCCAACTTCGTGAAGCTTGTTTAAGTCCATAAATGGACTTCTTAAGCTTACATACCATACCCGAGTTTTCGCTGGACGCAAAACCTTCCGGCTGTTCCATATAGATTTCATCATAAAGAAATACATTTAGAAAAGTGTTTTGACATCCATTTACCAAATCTCATAGTCATGATAAACAACTACAGAAAGCAAAATCCTAATAGACTTGAGCATTGCTATTGGCAAAAACGTTTCATCATAGTCGACGCTAGGTCGCTGCGTGTAACCTTTTACTACCAGTCGGGCCTTAAAGGTTTCAACCTTTCAATCAGGCCAGCACTTCCTCTTGTAAACCCATTTACAACCGATAGGAATAATTCCTTCAGGAAGCGGAACCAAGTCCCAAACTTGATTCTCATGCATTGAGTCTAACTCGGATTTCATGGCACTTTACTATTTCACGGAGTCGATGTAACATCAATTCTCTATAGGTAAAAGGATCAGTCTCTTCAACTAAGAGAACATCGAGACTCTTTTCTTGTATCAAATACAAGCGTTTAGGAGGTCTAGATACCCTTTTGTGACCTACTTGTTGGACAATTATGACCCATATCATCACTATTTGTACATATCATGGTGTTGTTGTACAAATTAACTATATGACAAAGGAAATTGCCATTTTATCATTTGTAATTGGATTACCTAGATGGATAAATGATAGAAGGTCCTTATGATTAGTTCCGGATTGAGATGATATGTGACAATATCAATCTATAAAGGTTTAATCATTAAATATCCCTAGTCAGAGTATTATCGAGATTGGACATCGATAATGCGTAAAAGACTAGTATTACACTTGTGCGCATTGTGGGAGCATAACAGCATAGTTCTCATATATTTGGGTATAGGATACTCATGCAAGTGTAATAGGAGGTTGTTTTTACCGATGGTACGGGAACAGATTCGCTCTGGATAGACCCCTCAGAATTCCATGGTAGTATGATTATGTTTCTATGGAAGTCCGAATCAGGGAAGTGTATTTGGTCTTAACCTGAGACTTGCATCGCTAATACTTGCGACAATCAATATACTTTGGTTTTGGTCGTCCAGGGCTTTAACAGGTTCTGTGTACGCCTCTTCTAGGTATATTGAGAATCGTAGTGTATTGGGTGTGATGTCAAGACGGAAGTATCACTCCAGTCATAGTGGAGATGATGATCACGTAGGATACGAAACTGGTGCTCTTATATGCTACAACTATCGGGATAATATGACTAGGTCATGATTATCCGATTATAGAGACTAGTTACCAGAGATCCGATATGTGCTTCGTACGGGGCAGACACAATTCCAGCCCCAGGCCTTGCACGTGACATCTGATACTGGATCGTAATACGCAATACTACGTATACTACGCCTGATATAGATCACATATTCCAGTAAGAATATTTCTGGAGAATTGGATAGACACAATGCTTTGCTAGAAGCCAACCATGTCTTGTAAATCGGTAAAAATGTAGTACTAGGTACGTACGTGTTCGGATAGTCCGACGACCGGATTTACTGCCAACATATCCGGGGATCTCATGGGTCGCTTCCCGAAGATTCACCGATGACGTATAACTCGCACTTTATTAATCTGGGATTAATTAAAAGAGAGAGAAAATGAATCTATGATTAATTACGGAGATATTTTATCTGGGATAAAATATTATTTAAAGAGAGAGAATGATTAATTTGAAATTAATCGATAAAATAATATATTCGATATATTATACGAAATTGGATTTCGACGCTGAATTAAAATTAGATTTTAATTCGAGCGAAAGAGTTAATTTAGAATTAATTCGTTAGCGACGTGAATAGTAATTTTCCTAGGCATAATTATTTAATTAAATATTATTTAATTACGTCGCAACGGAAAATTCGTTAATTCGGAATTAGCGAACCCGAGCCCGAGAGTGTTTGCGGACCCACTCGCATTTCGAATTCAAGTGCGGCCCACAAGTCACATCAAGCGTCAAATCATTAGTCACTTTGAGTGATGTGATGTCTAGTCACTTTTGATGTGAATAGTGATGGTGGTGGTTAGAAGGCATTAATTGTCTTTTGGCTCTAAATTTGGTTGACCTTTTTTGAAAAGGCAAATACCAAATTTTTTGGTATATGTTTTAATTATTTTTAGAAAACAATTAAGTGTATTATATACACAACTCAAAAACCAACACACTCTCTCCTCTCCTCTCTTCACACTCTCGGCCAATGGCCTTTTTCCTCTCAATTTTTTGGCAAATGCCGTGAGCAAGGAGAAGCAATTGTAGAAATTTTGTGGCAAAATTTCAAGAGTCCTAGCACACTTCCGGAGTCTTACGAAGGTGATAGGCAAACTCATATGTGGGCATGAAATCACATTCAAAGCTTGGAACTTGAAGGACCACCATGGCCGAATTTTTGGAGCAAAAAAATGGTGCAAATACCGAGAGCACCATGGAAGGAAAGCTTGAAGTTTTTGTTGTTCCTCGCATCGCAAAAATTGATCATTGTAAGTATGATTCCGCCATATTTCATTGTTGTATTCACACATGTTTCTTGCTTCAAATCGATCTTGGGACTAATCTAGAAACCCAAAAATGTTATCAGAGCCATTTTGAGCATGAAATTTGAATTTAGGGTAAAATTGGGCAAAATTGATTTGAGCATGTTTGAGTGAAATTGATTGTTTAAATATGCTTGAATGATGATAACATGGTGTTATGCATGATCAATTTGATGAAAATTGGATTGGATCAAATTTTCCCTAATCTATTGGCTTGGCCGAAAGTTATGCAACCCTAAATGTCATGGTGATTTTGTGATTTTGATCATTGGATGAGTTGAAATCATTTGGGAAATGTTGATTTAGGATTCAATTGGATTGAAATTGAATTGGACAATAAAAATCCCTAATTGCCGTGGACTTGTAAGCATGAAAAATGATTGATTTTTGATTCAAATGTGTTGGACATGTTTTGATGATAATTAGCATAATTAATTGTGTAAATTGATGTTTTGGAAATATTAATTTGGTTAATTAATTATGGTATACACTTTAGGTTAATTAAATTATGAAATTTGGAATTTTGGTAATTTAATTAATTGGGCCAAATTTGGAATTGGGTTTGTAAAGTTGTAATTGGGCTTAATGGGCTTGGTTGTGCCAAGTTTGGTTTAGGCTAATTGGTTGGATCCAATTGGGCCCAAAACCATATCCATAAATTCCAAATATAACTAATGGACCTTTAATTTTAATTGGGCCTAATAGGCCTAAATTGGTTTCTTGGCAAATAAGGGTGATTCCTTAAATGGGTTTTGGTTTTTGGGTTTGACCCATATTGACCAAAAGTCCATGCCTTAAGAAATTAATGAAAAGCCAATTGGACTTTAATTAAATTGACATTGGATGTTAATCGGGCTTTGAGACCCGTAACGATTAGATTTGGAATCTAAGTCGAAAAGGCACATTAAATAAAGTGTAATATTTAATTTGGAATTAAATATAGAATTAGTATTAAATACAAATTAAATTGGATTTAATGTTGTAGTTTAATTTAATTCAAGAATTCATACTTTGAGTACTTATTCGCAAAACGAGTCGGACTCGCGCAAAATCAAATCGTTGTTTGTGTTGGATAATATGACCCATAGCGTCACTATTTGTACAGATCATAGTGTTGTTGTACAAATTAACTATGTGACAAGGAAATTGCACTCTCATCATTTGTGATTAGATCACCTTAGATATATAAATGAAGAGAGGTCCATATGATTAGTTCCTGGATTGAGATGATATGAGACAGTATCAGTCCACGAAAGATTAATCATTAAATATCCCTAGTCGTAGTATTATCGAGACTGGACATCGATAATGCGGAATAGGCTAGTATTGCACTTGTGCGCGTTGTGAGGGCACAACAACATAGTTCTCATATATTTGGGTATTGGATACTCATGCAAGTGCGATAGGAGTTTGTGTTTCGCCGATGGTACGGGAAACAGCTTCGCTCTGGATAGACCCCTCGGAATCCCATTGGTATTATGACTATGTGTCTATGGGAGTCCGACATCAGGGTAGGTGTATTTGGTCTTAACCTGAGACTTGCACCGCTAATGCTTACGACAATCAATATACTTTAGTTGAGGTCGTCTAGGACTCTAACCGGTTCTGTGTACGCCAATGCTGGGTATATTGAGAATCGTAGAGTATTGGGTGTGATGTCAAGACGGAAGTATCACTCCAGTCATAGTGGAGATGATGTCACGCAGGATACGGTATTAGTGCTCTTAAGTGCTGGCCGGCCATCGGGATATTATGACAAGGTCATGTATATCCGATTATAGAGACTAGTTACCAGACATCCGACATGTGCTTCGGACGGGGCAGACACTTATCCAGCCCCAGCCCTAGCACGTGACTATCCGATACTGGGCCAATATACACGATACTTGGTATACTACGCTTGATATAGATCTTAAATATTCTTAGATGAATATGACCGGAGAATTGGGTAGACTTCGTGCTTTGCTAGAAGCCGATCTTGTCTCATAAATCGGTAGAACGTAGTACTTGGTACGTATGTGATTCAGATACTCCGACGACCGTATTTGCTGCCGACTTATCCGGGGATCTTATGGGTCGCTTCCCGACAATGCACCGATGACGCATAACTCGCACTCATTAATAATCTGGGATTATATATAGAAGAGAGAGAAAATTAATCTAGGATTAATTACGGAGATATCTTATCTAGGATAAAATATCGTCTAAAGAGAGAGAATGATTAATTTGGAATTAATCGGTAAATTAATATATTCGATATATTAAACGAAATTAGATTTCGACGCGGAATTAAAATTAGATTTTAATTCGGGCGAACGAATTAATTTAGAATTAATTCGTTAGCGACGTGAATAGTGAATTCGCTAGGCGTAATCATTTAATTACGACGCAACGGAAAACTCGCTAATTAGGAATTAGCGAAACCGTGCCCGAGTGTGATTGCGAGCGCATTCGTATTTCGAATTCGAGTGCGGTAACGCAAGTCACATCAAGCGTCAAATCATTCGTCACATCAAACGTCAAATCAGTAGTCACTTTGAGTGATGTGATTGATTGATTGATTGATGTGATTGATTGATTGAGTGATTGACACACATCAAGTCACTTTAATAAAGTGACATTGAATAGTAGATGGAAGTAGATGAAATAGTGAAGTTGGTTGAGACTTTTACCATTTTAATTATTTAATGAATTATTTGGTAATTGTTTAATGTATTTTCTTGGAAAATATATAAAGGTTTTTGGAAAATCTTTTGGAAAACCAATTACACATTTTCTCTCCATCTCTCCTCTTCTCTTTCTCACGCCCAAGGGGCTGTTTTTCTATCTTCTTCACAGCTCACTGCCGTGAGCTTCAAGGGAAGCATGAGTGTGTTTTTGATGCAAAAACGCAAGTGCTAGCACACTTACGAGACTTGCGAAGGTGTTAGGGAGGTTCACCCATGAGGCGGGATCCGTTCGACGAAGCTTGGAGCTTGACGAAGGACCAAATTTGAAGCCATAACAGTGAGCAACATTCACTGCAGTTCACGCCCTTGGCAGTGGGGTTTTTCAAGTTTTGTTGCTTGCCGCGTCTCTCAACCGATCGATGTGAGTATTCCGCTACCTCCGTTGATGTATTCACACATGTATTTCATTGCTTGTTTCATCTTGGGACCTAGATAAAACTTAACAGTTTGAACATTGGATGGTCATTAATTATCAGATTAATTAATTGGATTAGATTGATTGATAACATGCTTTGTGTGAATACATGGATGCGATGTATGAATAATGTATATCAGATGGATATTAGATGTGTGAGGGCAATTTTGGAAATTGTTGTAATAAATTTAGTATTTATTAAATTGGACCTGCGTGTCCAGCCTATTACCTCTTGACTCTCTGTATTTCTCTTCTCACCTATTCCCCTCAATGTAAATGAGGTTTCTTTAGAAGTGTTATGTAATTGGGTAGAAGTAAATATTGTGCTAGCGGGAGAGAGGAAATGGAGAGATTTGTTCTGGGAACAATGTGTTAAGTATCCATCCGCATATCATTATTATATTTATTTATACGCGCCTTATTATGTGTTTAGAATGCATGTTTAAGGGTGTATGATGATGAGACCTTAACAAAGATAATAAATTGGTTGCCAATTTACGCGAAAAACCCTCAAAATATATTAAGCGTTTTTTCCTTCCATTGAGTGATTCTTACTCAAGATCCAAGACTGGCACTGGTTTGTTGGCCAAATTCAAGACCTTTGTCCATCGCAGATGTGTTTGAATCATGAAGGCTTTGTTCCATATCGGTGTCTTGTCCAAGTTGTGATTTGTTGGCCAAAGTCAAGATCACTTCTTGTCCATCGACATTGATTACGAAGCTTTCCATGGTCAATGGGTTCCGCTTAACTGTGATCACTAAGTTTGTTGTGCCAAAGCCAAGGCTTAGTTGATTCAGAGGAAAAAAGTTAGGAAATATATTGGATATATTGGCATATATAAGATATATGTTTCGGACTTGGATGTCCACCTACTGGATTTAGGAATTGGATGAGATCCAATTGATCTTAGAGATCTACCTAGTTAATTATTATACAATTTGTTGGTCAAAGTCAAGATTGTGTGTTATTTAACGGGATCCTAGCCCACTAGGAAACAAGGTTTCCCGAGTACTCCACAGAGGGTAGAGGCTCGCCGAAAAATAGTGGGAGACAAATATTAGATTTGCAATATTCGTTTAGTTACTTGCCATATGCGCTCATTTCAATTTTTCGTCATATAATTAATATATTAGTTGGACTAATATTTAATGTTGTTTTAATTTAAAAACAGTTGGAATGTACTCAAACTATTTCAATAATAGTTGATTTTATAATTGGATTATAGTAATCAATATAATTGAATTTAACTAATTTAATTATAGTTGATTATATAGTTAGACTATAGTAATCATTATAATAAATAGTACCTAAAATTGTTGATTGGATAGTTGGACTATAACAATCAAGATAAATGAAAGATTAGCGTTTAAAATATAAACCTGAGTGAAAATATTTTAAACAGCTTTAATTTTCAAATTGGGAATAAAACCTCAGGATAGTCTTGGAAACTGAGAATTTATTCTATTTGATAGAACAACCTCTTGGGCCTAAGCCCGGAGTTGAGCAAATAGTAGAGCATGATCTTTGGAAGATTCATGTGATGATAACTTTAGTGCTTAATCCATTATGTTTTCCAAATAGACTCCTTAATTTCTTAATCAGAACTAAGGATTAGATCCTTATAGTATGATATTGAAATTGAAGGATCTTCATAGATCTATCCTTAAATCTTAGAAGTACTAAATTGCAATAGTAAACTCTTGGAGAGTTAATGGCTATGCTCAAGGAGACAAAGCCAAAGTTTGCAATAAGGCAAGAAGCGCAAGACGCATCTTACTTCGACATTCCGGAAGCCAAAGGCTTTAGGGGTGTGGAAAAAAGGGCAAAGCAAAAATCAATATAATCTTCTGGGAAGACAAATGACATATCCCAAAATGTCTGCCTAAATTGTGGCAAACGGGGTCACTGGAAGCGTGACTGCCGTATGGACAAGGCAGACATGAAGGAAGTGAAGACGGTGCAAGGCTTTGACTTCAAATATGTTTTTCATAAACATGTTCGCCACTAGTATTAAAATTGGATTTTAGATACTGAGTGCGGTACATAAATATCTACTGATGTGCAGAATCTGCTGACAAGCAGGATACTGACTTCAATTGAGATCTATCTGAGAATTGAAAACGGGACGAAAGTCGCTGTTTTAATCGTAGAAACCTAAGTTTAGGAACTACCCTTCGGGTGTGTACTTAAATTAGGAAACTGTTATAATGTAACTAGTTTGACTAGGAACATTATCTCTATATCAGGGTTTAACCCGTTGCGGGTATACCTTTATATTCTAGAACACTAAAGTGTTTTATTTTATAAAGATGATATTGAGATAAGCACATTAGATGTGAATAACAATATTTATATTTTGAATATAAATAAATCTCAAACGTATAACAGGACAAACAAATAGCTCAAACTGATTTAATCAGTTGAAACTTAAAAGTGGAATTATTGTCTGGGACACAATTAACAAGACTCATATATCCACACTTTCGAAGAGTGGATACTAGGACGGATTTGATTCTATTCAAATAATGTCTACGAATCAAGTTTATGAGGCAAAGTGCCTGTAACACCTTTTACTTGGTAAAAATGCAAGTGCCACCGATCTGTTAGCCCTTGTTCATAGTGACATAAGTGGGCCCATATCTAGCTAGGCTAGAGGTGGATATGAACACTTCGTAACCTTTATGGATATGGCATCGCGTTATGGTTATGTGTTTCTTGTGAAACACGGATCAGAAACTTTTGATGAATTCAAAGAGTTTCGACACGAAGTAGACAAACAGATCGACTAAAGTATTAAAACATCATGATTAGACCATGATGGAAAATACTTAAGCAATAAGTTTCTCAAATACTTGAAAGAGTATAGTATTCTTTCAATGAGGACTCCTCCCGGAATACATCAATTTGACGATGTGTCTGAACTGAGAAATCGAATTTTGTTGGACATGATAAGGTTAATCATGAGTCGCTCTGAGCTACCTTTTCCTTCGAGGGATACGCATTAACAGTGTAAAAATTATTTTGAATAAGGTTCCATAAAAATATGTTTGACAGATTTCATATTAGATATGAATAGTAAAGAAACTAGGTTTTCTCATTCTTGTAGATTTGGGTATGCTGGGCATATGTTTGGATGATACCAAACCAGAACCCAAATCGGATAAATGCCTAGTTGTAGGTTATCCTAGGGAAACCAAAAATATAGTACTTATACAACTCACAAGAGAACAATGTAATTGTTGCTCGCCATGCGGTTTTCCTAAGAGGAATACCGATATGCAGTGGTAAGTGGGAGGAAAGTAAAACTCGATGAAAATCGGAGTAATACTATTCCAGGCACCAATTCCTGAATGGAACACAGATAGTTCATCAAGGATGAAACCATACCAATAATCTTCGAATACACAAGAACCGCGCAAGTCGGAGAGAGTCAGAAAACAACCTGGGGTATGAGTTTATGATCTTACCTCATAAAAATGTCAATCTTATTGAGGAACACGAACTGACTACGTATAAGGAAGTAATACAAGATATCGACTCCCAATTATGGCAAAGTGCCATGATGTCCGAATTGGATTCCATGTACGTGACCTGGTGTCTCATATGCTTTGAGCATATGGAGTCACAATCGGGCCAATCCGAGTGATGGTCACTGGATTGAAGTTAAGAACATCCTTAAGTATCTTAGATGAACTAAGGATGTTGTCTTATACTATGTAGAGGGAGAACTTGAAGTGACTGGGTTCACTACTGCAAGTTTCCTAACCGATAAAAACGACTATAAGTCATAACAAAGGTACTATAAAGTTTGAATAACGGAACAGTGAGTTGGAAATCTTCCAAGCAAGATACTATTACCGAATAAACAACAAAAGTGGATTATTGCTACAGCTGAGGCAGCAATAGAAGCCTTTTGGATCGATAATAATCCTAATTAGATTAGGAATAGTTCTGTTAGCAGCTGAGCTAGGCTACAACATAGGCTAAAGAATTAAAAGTCTCATCAACGATCCAGATATATACTTCAAATATTCATCTGATTCTTTCGAATCATACATCATGGCGATGTGATGATCGAATAAATCGCATCAGATGATAATCATGCAAATCCGCTGACGAAAGCCTTTCCTCAGCAAAAGTTTGAGCGAACCATACATGGTTCGGGTGTAGGACACTTGAGTGATTGGCTATAGGCCAAGTGGGAGATTGTTGGACAATTATGACCCATAGCATCACTATTTGTACAGATCATGGTGTTGTTGTACAAATTAACTATGTGAAAAAGGAAATTGCCCTTTTATCATTTGTAATTGGATTACCTAGATGGATAAATGATAGAAGGTCCTTATGATTAGTTCCGGATTGAGATGATATAAGACAATATCAATCCACGAAGGTTTAATCATTAAATATACCTAGTCAGAGTATTATCGAGATTGGACATCGATAATGCGTAAAAGACTAGTATTACACTTGTGCGCATTGTGGGAGCATAACGGCATAGTTCTCATATATTTGGGTGAGGATACTCATGCAAGTGTAATAGGAGGTTGTGTTTACCGATGGTACGGGAACAGCTTCGCTCTGGATAGACCCCTCGGAATTCTATTGGTAGTATGACTATGTGTCTATGGAAGTCCGAATCAGGGTAAGTGTATTTGGTCTTAACCTGAGACTTGCACCGCTAATACTTGCGACAATCAATATACTTTGGTTTTGGTCGTCCAGGGCTGTAACAGGTTCTATGTACACCTCTTCTGGGTATATTGAGAATCGTAGTGTATTGGGTGTGATGTCAAGACGAAAGTATCACTCCAGTCATAGTGGATATGATGATCACGTAGGATACGGAACTGGTGCTCTTATATGCTGCAGCTATCGGGATAATATTACTAGGTCATGATTATCCGATTATAGAGACTAGTTACCAGAGATCCGATATGTGTTTCGTACAGGGCAGACACAATTCCAGCCCCAGGCCTTGCACGTGACATCTGATACTGGATCATAATACGCAATACTACGTATACTACGCCTGATATAGATCACATATTCCAGTAAGAATATTTCTGGAGAATTGGGTAGGCACGGTGCTTTGCTAGAAGCCAACCATGTCTTGTAAATAGGTAAAAATGTAGTACTAGGTACGTACGTGTTCGGATAGTCCGACGACCAGATTTACTGCCAACATATCCGGGGATCTCATGGGTCGCTTCCCGAAGATTCACCGATGACGTATGACTCGCACTTTATTAATCTGGGATTAATTAAAAGAGAGAGAAAATTAATCTAGGATTAATTACAGAGATATTTTATCTGGGATAAAATATTATTTAAAGAGAGAGAACGATTAATTTAGAATTAATCGATAAAATAATATATTTGATATATTATACGAAATTGAATTTCGACGCTGAATTAAAATTAGATTTTAATTCAGGTGAACGAGTTAATTTAGAATTAATTCGTTAGCGATGTTAATAGTAATTTTTCTAGGCATAATTATTTAATTAAATTTGATTTAATTACGTCGTAATGGAAAATTCGTTAATTCGGAATTAGCGAACCCGAGCCCGGGAGTGTTTGCGGGCCCACTCGCATTTCGAATTCAAGTGCGGCCCACAAGTCACATCAAGCGTCAAATCATTAGTCATTTTGATTGATGTGATGTCTAGTCACTTTGAGTGATGTGATGTCTAGTCACTTTTGATGTGAATAGTGATGGTGGTGGTTAGAAGGCATTAATTGCCTTTTGGCTCCAAATTTGGTTGACCTTTTTTGAAAAGGCAAATACCAAATTTTTTGGTATATGTTTTAATTGATTTTAGAAAACAATTAATTGTTTTAGATACACAACTCAACAACCAACACACTCTCTCATCTCCTCTCTTCACACTCTCGGCTAAAGGCCTTTTTCCTCTTAATTTTTTGGCAAATGCCGTGAGCAAGGAGAAGCAATTGTAGAAATTTTGTGGTAAAATTTCAAGAGTTCTAGCATACTTCCGGAGTCTTACAAAGGTGATAGGGAAACTCATCCGTGGGCATGGAATCACATCCAAAGCTTGAAGCTTGAAGGACCACCATGGCCGAAATTTTGGAGCACAAAAATGGAGCAAATGCCGAGAGCACCATGGAAGGAAAGCTTGAAGTTTTTGTTGTTCCTCGCATCGTAAAAACCGATCATTGTAAGTATGATTCCGCCATATTTCATTGTTGTATTCACACATGTTTCTTGCTTGAAATTGATCTTGGGACTAATCTAGAAACCCAACACTACATAGTGTGTGTGTTGAAGGTTCATCATCTATTTGAACTTCAGGTTCCTCTATTGGTTCGTTGTTTTCAGGTTGGACTTCATCAAGTTCAACCTGTCTATGATTACCACATTCTGAAAAAAATTCTACTTCTAGAAATTTTGCGAAGCGAGCTATGAACACATTTCAATGCTCGGTATCATAGAATAGATATCCATTCGTATTCGAAGGATATCCAAAAAACCTAAACTTTTACCCTCGAGGCGAAAGCTTATCTTACTGAGTCATCCTGACATAGGCATGACAACCCCAAACCTTAATATTATTAAGATTTGGTCTCCTACCGGTCCATATCTTATATGGAGTCGTAGGAACAGCTTTTGAAGGAATCTTATTCAAAAGATGTGCAACTGTTAAAAGAGAGTAGCCCAATAAGTAATATGGCAAATCTGTAAAACTCAACATTGATCGAACCATATCCAATAAAGTCTGATTTCTCATATCAGATACTCCATTGGAGTACCTGGAGGAGTATATTGAGCGAGAATCCCATTCTCCTTCATATAATCTATGAACTCACTGCTCATATATTCACCGCTTCGATCAGATCGAAGGCATTTAATATATTGACTAGTTTGTTTTTCTACTTCATTATGGAACTCTTTGAACTTTTCAAAGGTATTCGATTTATGTCGCATCAAATAGACATAACGGTACCGTGATAGATCATCGATAAAGGTAACGAAGTACGAATAACCACTATGAGTAGTCTGACTTAGTGGACCACATACATCATAATGTATGAGTTCTAGTAAGTTAGTGGCGTGGTTTCCAACACCAGAAAATGGGGCTTTGGTCATCTTACCCTGAATACACGATTCACAAGTTGGATAGGGTTCAGTGGTGAGATCTGGTATCAAACCATTCCTAACCAATTGGGTAAGGCGTTTAACGCCTATATGACCTAGCCTCATATGCCAAAGTTCAATATTATGAACAAAAGGTAAACTACGTTTATTAATCCCAGTATTCAAAATATCTTTAGAAGTATGCAATGTGTAATGACCGTGCTTATTTGGACAACAAAGGATCTGGATATTATGTTTATCATATAAATACAAAGAACGCATATTAATATTAATACGATAACTTTCTGTATCTAATACAAAAAGAGATATAATATTTGCTACACATCCTGGTATAACATAGCAATCATACAACAAAAGGTTCTCATTCTGCAAAGGGATCTCGCATACTCCCACTGCAACTGCATCCAGAGAGTCTCCACTCCCAAAGCGCAACTGCATCTCTTCAGGCTTCAGTTTCTTACTTTCCTTCAACACCTGCAACGAATTGCAAATGTGAACAGGACAAGAAGAATCTAAAATCCAGCTGGATGTAACAGCTTCACAAGCTAGTGAGATATCAATAACTGGAAAAATAAATGTACCTGATGTAGATGCTCTCTCATTCCTTATTTGGGCAATGTAGTCCGGACAGTTCCTTTTCCAGTGCCCGACTTTGCTGCAGTGATGGCATTTGTCGTCAGAAGTCCTCTTGGGCTTTGCTATCTTTCCATGCGGTTGAGAACCGAAACCCTTCTTCTTCTTCGCTTTCGTCTTCTTTCCTTTTGACCAGGTCTGGGAAGAAGTAAAAGGTGAAGTAGGTTTCAGAGGGCGAGTCGATACTCCATTCCTTAAGTCCTCTTCCACCATGATCAGCATCCTATGCAGTTCATGGTAGGAACAGATAATCCCATTCATGTTGAAATACATCACGAATTGGCGATATGAAGCTGAGAGCGAACCAAGAATGACACTTCTATCGAGAATGTCATTCAGAGGGAGATTATGTTTCCTCAGTTAATCGATCAAATTGATCATGTGAAGAACATGCGAGCTCACAGCTTGCCCCTCGTCTAGTCGTGCATGGAACAGTTCCATCGCAACTTTATGAACAATAATTTGTTCTTGGTTTATGAACGACTCTCTTAATCGCATCATCATACTATACGCATCTGTCATGCCATAGTATTGTTTCTTGAGTTCCGGTGCCAGTGAACTTAAGATGTATGCTTTAACTTTTAAATCATCATCTTTCCAAGCTTGGAAAACTTGGTGTTCCTCTGGTGTTGTGTCCTCAGACACAACAAGGGGCAGCGGACCCTCAAGTATATATCCTAACTTTTCGGAATCAAGGACAATCCTTAAATCCAAATCCCAATCGGCGACGTTCTCAGTGCCTCTAAGTTTGTTTGTATCCAATATACGCGCAAACGGATTAGTCGATTGTGCCGCCATCGCAAATATATCATATAGATTATGAAAAACGGTTAGCAGAAATAAAGTAGTTTCATATAATATCGAAAATATTAATTAGATCATGGATTTTAATCTAAAAATACCCCTCCCACTAAATCATGCAATACTGTAATCCCCAAATAAAATACAAAGATTTAATAATTAAATTGAATACAAATAGTGAAAGGTGGATCCCATGAATATATTTCAGCTCACAGCTTTGGAACGGTCTCGCCTACGCATATTCATCAGGTAGAAAACTCCTTGTCAATCACTCAATAGTCCCTAAACTTAGAGAGTCCCACAATATGAGGTGTACTCGTTGAGCACTTGGGCAACGCTTTATGAATAATACAGATTATTCATAAAATTTCATCTGATTAAATGAGTTAATTCGAATCGTTTAATCGGTTAAACGAAAACATATGCATAAGTTTTTTTTTTCTTTTTAGTCAGTCATAATTATTGTGTGTTTGTATTTGATACATAATTTGATTAGATACACATTAATTAACTGTCAAATGAGATTTTGGCACATGCCATTAATATATGAATTTATTATTTAATGTAAATAAAATACATATATAATAATAATTACATTAATTATTTAAATATTTAAATGTTAAATATTTGAATAATTAATTGATAAATTTTTTCATAATTGTTATGAAAAATATTTAATTATTATTGGTGACACATGGCATGATTTAATTAAATTTTACTTGTGCAAATATGATTTGTTAACATAAAGTTTAATGTAATTTGATTGGATCAAATTTTGAAATTGAAAAAAATACCCCATAAAGTCGGTTTTGGTCTTCTTTTTATTTTGAAAATTTTGTTTTCTTCATTTGGAGAACACCACGGAACATAAACCTAAAAAAAAGCTCTCAATTTTGGTTTGTTGAAACAAGACGGAAAAGGAAGAAAATCAAGAAAAAGCTTTAAGAAATGAAGGAATTAAAGGTAATTCTATATATCTTTAAGCTTGAAAGCATGTTTCTTATTTCTTGATAATCTAGTAAGATTCTAGGGTTTCCTTTTTTCTTAAGGATTTGGGGCTTTTGGTTTTGATGGATGAATTGGAAGGCTTTGAGCATGTGTGAAGTAGATTTGGATGATATTATTGTAATTATTGTCCAATTTGATCATTTGATGATATGTTGCCATTCTAGAGTGTTATGACCACTCTTGTAATGCCTAGAATTGTTCTTGGGTGGTTCATGTGTGGTGACTTTGATTGGTGTTTTGATTAATTGGATTAATCTTGAAAAATTAGATTTAAAGCATGAAAATTGACATTCTTACATTCTGGATCAGATCTGGAATAACAGTGAATATTGTGATGAAAAATATGTCATTTGAATGTATTGGATCTGTTTTGGGTGTTGGAACGATTGCCGGAAATTATTTCGGAGTTGAAATAAGCGAAAACGGTGAAAAACGGCGTTACCGGGTGACTTTTGAGCCAACCGGGTAACGACTGCCCAAACAGTGAATTGTTCACTGTTTGGGAAGCCCATGAACTGCCCTAATAATATTGGGGCTGACCTGGGTAGCCCTCATGTGTATTGGGTGGTCGGTTTGGTCAAAAATGCGTTTTATGCCATTTTGCAGAAAAAACGTTTTCGTAAAAGTTTCGCGACATTTCTTACTTATTTATATCGTTATTTGATATCGAATAAATATGTTTAGGTGAAATATGAATGAATTATTCATATTAGATATTGAATAATTTATTCGGTAATTTTAAAAATTTTAAAATTATGATTTCGCCCGAACAGCGTTTCCGCCGTGCCATTTGCCCAAAACCCCAACAAAAATGGTATCAGAACAGGTCTGATGCTTCATCCATTACATTAGTCATGCTTGATATATGATATGTAATCCAATTTTAATATTTGCACATTCATGTAATCTATATATTTCTTGACTTTTCGGTTCTACACTAACGGAAACGTAATGGAAATTTAATGGTTAAATTGAGTTATGTTTTCTAAGGTAGAATTGAGTTGTTTAGAAAATGATTTAGATTATAATTCTGCATTTGATGTGGAGTAATGTTTCCTTGAGGAATATCCCTGTTTAAAATAAGGTTGTAAAGTAACGTGTATTGGATGCATGTTTCTTGGTCCGTCTTGTCAATACGGTTTATGGGTAACTTTCTATGGTTGCATCCGAGATCGTGCCAAAACAGTGAGGGTGTAATTGATAGAATTTTATCCATGTCGGTTGTATATTGATACTAGACAAATTCAAGTGAAAGTGGAAATTTTGAACGTGCCAAAGCTGTCAGGACTACATCGGTAACTTGAGTTTGTTATTGGTAAGTGAAGCCTTGATACGCCTCCTTGTGAACGTGCCAAAGCTGTCATAACGATAAACGACCAGGACCAAAATCAGGAGTCACTAGTGAGTGATTGACAATGAGTTGTCTACCTAATGAATATACGTAGGCGAGATCGTGCCAAAGCTGTGAGTTGAAATATATTCATGAGGTCCTACTCTCACTATGGAATTCGATTTAATTATTGAATTCCCATTTTCTGTTGGGGATTACAGTATTACGTAAATTAGTGGGAGACACTGCTAGGTTAAAAATCCATAACTAAGGCAGTGCGTAATTTTATGAAAATTGTTGCTTTTGTTTTCCTTTATTCTATATTGTTTATAGAATTATACTTCTAATCCACTACATAACATATTACTTGAATATGTTTTCTGACTTTACTTATGGTTCCGTATTTCTAGAATAGGTTCTAGAATGACAGTAGACTTGGATATTGTTAGATTAGTTCAAACCATCGGTAATTGTTGTTCTGATTTTCTTGAAAAATCAAGATGGTTAGTGACTTAGTTACTAAGTCACGATTAGTAATCTAAATAGATATCTATTTTGGATATAGTTATCTAGTAAGAATAGTTTATTATGCAGTAAGATTTGACTTGAATTAGTTCATATCTCGAGATTCTTGACTGACATTAAGAAAACCCCATTAGTATTTGTTTATCTTATAATAACGTTTCTTGGCTTTAGTGACTTTTAGAAGTCATGTGTCTGACACAGTTTGCTAATCAACCATTTGTAATTATTGTGAATAATTGAACGCAAATTATAAAGCTTAAGAAAGGAAATGCGTATAGTTGTGTATAGAGAATATTGATTCTCACAATACGACAACTAAAGGTATTGAATACTAGATCTTCCGTCTAGTTATTAAAATAATGTTTAATAACTGTTTTGATATTTGATATCAGAACTTGTGACTATTGGATAGTTACTTGTTCTATATAAACAGTTGTTACATATTTTATTATGACTAGTAGTGTCATTAATGAAGAGATAGGCATTAAGAAAAATATTCGGTTGACTAAATAACTTAGAACAGTGCTTTGTGATATTTTATCACATAAGCATAAGATGTTTATTCTGTATGGTAAAAGATGGTCTGATACGAGATCACACCATATATCCTTATCTATTTAATGAATATTGTATTCAGGATGTGATTAAATCTTATTTAACCAATGATCGTCATTGGACCACAAGATTTATTAGACTAATACATTGGATGTATGTAGTTTAATGAATTAGAAATTGCCTTAGATAATTGTCTTTACTCCGTAACTTAGTTAATGAATTTTCATGACTTAGTTGCGTGTTTCTAAAAGAATATATATTGAATGTCTTGAATGGTTCGAGAACTTTCAATATGTTTCTGATGAAATGCGGATAGAATATTTTGAATGGTTCAAAGATATCCTTTTTGAAGTGTTGAAAACTATATCTTTGAAATTCATCATGAATCTTTGAATTGTTCAAAGATGTTTGATATGATCAAATATATGAATTTATGGCAATTTGTTCTAAAATTTATTTAATGAATGTGATTCTTACTCAATATGATTCTTCTACAATTCCATCGTGATGGAATTGGTCAGTGGGAGAAATTGAATCTTATATGATTTGATTCGTTGATATTGAGTGTTACCGAATTAGTTTTCAATACTCTTGGGGTTATGCTCCAGTTACACCAATTCGTCTTTTTAATTAAGGTTTCATTAGTTTCTACAGTTACATATATGATATGTATAATTAGAAAATTCGAATCTTGAAAAGTTTGCGATTTGAATCTTTCTTTTGTATAATGGTTATATAATTGAAAGTACTTGCGCCTCAGAGGTACAAGTAAAAGTTTATCATTTATTCTATTTAATAGAATATTGTATTATATTTGATAGAATATCTTTTCTATAATCCCGTGTAATAAAATTATTTTATTACTTGGTGTGTAACATCGGATGTTGACAATTATAGAAAAGACTTGACTTATTGAAGTCAAATGTGAGAGTGATGAACTGTAATGGAACTATATAATTAATTAGATGAAATCACCCTACGAAATCTTCCATATAAGTCCAATAGGATGTCAGAATCATTTATAAAGTATTTGATACTTAATGGTTCTATTGTTTTCTTATTGAAGAAAATTATACTATAACGTATAGTGGGAGCGATATTTGATATCGATTTCGGAAGTTAGCATTGAACCATAGATCTAAGATTGTTCATAGGTTACTACAATAGAGTTTTGAACTTGATTGAGCTTTCTTTATGAATCGTTCATAAAATGTGCAAATTGTTTGTGCAGCAAAAGCAAAGTGAGCTTGTTAAAGTTTTGACCTTTATAGTATGACAGTGAGAAAAGTTATACTCAGTGATCTATTGTAGATTCTGAGAAAACTTGTCTCTAGTTGCACTAATTGAACAATTAAAGATCTGTTGGTTAATATTGATATTAAACTTTGTATTTTGGCTAAAGAATGCAAAGTGGCGTTCCTGAATATTTTATTCGAATGAGAAATTCGTTGTGGTTTCTTTGTTTGAAGAGTTCATTCTAGAATAGCCCTAGAGTTTGTATTCTGCTAAGATCACAGTTTGATATACTAGCTTATAGAGCCTATTGTAGACTCAGATAAGCTTTCCGGAAAACTGTGTTCTCTAATTTTGATACAGTCATATTGTCTGATTTTATCAAAGCATAGAGAATACATATTTGATAGCAGGGTTAGTGTGAGCGTACAGATTTCTTTCTATTGTTGTATATCCTAACGACGTTATCATTATTAATGTAATAATGAAATGTTAATGAGGTAAAAAAGTTTACCTAAGTCTTATTTTCTCCGTGAAAGTAGTGGGAGTAGTCTCTGTTATATTTGATATAAGGTTTTATATATAATATAAAACAAGAAACTTGTGAGATACTCCCAATAGTCGTACATTAGATATGATCTAATAAATGACACATCGAAACTATCTGTATGACAGTTAGTATAACTGTTTGACAGTTAGTATGTCTCTTGTATATAGTATTAATCTTTCGTAAAGGATGATTCCTTTGTCGAAAGAGAAATTGATTAGAATGTCTAGTCATTCTGATGCATCATATGATGATAGCATAAAGAATATTATATTATGTGCGATTAAAGATATCAATTTAATCGTAATAGTAACGAGCTATTTTGATACGATGTAGACCACATGATGGATCTTGAAACATGTTCTTTGTGATCTATGAGATGTTAAGAACGAGTTTCTTATTCATGGAGAATATAATCTGCAGCAATTAGGGTCAGATTAGTTTTAAGACTAATTATGACGTTAGATGGTCTACGTCAATAAAGTCATAAAAGATGCAGTGGGAGTGTCACAGATGATTCTACTATGTTAGTAGAATTAGTTGTAACTTATGAAATATTGACTTATAAAGTTGCATAATGACCTTATAGATTAGAAGTTTTGATATTAGTGTTGTGCTTGCGGTTGTCTGCATAGTATTTGGATTTGATCCCTAAATACATAAACAACTTAGTAGCTATAACACAATATTGATATAGTATCTGAGTCATATTGATGTAGAACTTGGGTTCTACAAAATATGAATGATGTTGACTTAGGAAAACAATTGGGTTTGTTGGACAGACTCAATATGTTAAAGTGGGCTTACTTGTTGTTGCCTACCTCTTAAGTGCTAGGTGAGCTCTTGAGGGCCATGAGTATGTGATACACATTGAGATGTGTATATGACACCGTGGATTGGCACTAGAGCAAGTGGGAGAAATTGTTAGGGTTGGTGCTCGGAGTGCCAATCCGGATTGTATTTATGTCTGATTCATGAATACAAGCAATTTCATTTTCCATAATATTCCTTATTTAATGGTATCACCTCTTGTCTTTTATACACATATTCGATATAATTACGATTAAATATCTAATTACGATTAGATAGAAACTAAATCTGGTTTAGTGATACGTGTATATTAGACAAAGGCCCTAGGATTTGCAACATAGTGCGCAGTTACAACGTAGTTTGTAATTGACATTGGGAAGCATCACTATAAATTGTAAATCCTGAAATAAAGTTTCTGATCAAGATTTACTAACACAAGTCGGTTAGTAAAATCTGTTGAGACCAGTACATGTTGTATATCGTAACTTGGTCCGATGGTTTATCCCAATGAACCATGAGTCTCAGGAGACTCGTATAGACATGTAGGTGTTTATTTGATAAACACTGAACGACTCACTAAAGATTTCCTAATAGATGGTACACCAACGTCAATAGGAATCTTCTCGAGTTGAGCGAGCATAGTGGTCCTTCGACTTGAGATACCACTATAGATATATGAGTTATCCTCCACACTTTGATGACAATCACATCACCGATTTATTTAGATCAGACCTCCTCATGTTCGTTGGGTGTGGACTGATGCTCATGATATCATGTGCGTATCAAGATAGAATCTGTCAGTCCCGTGTAGAGGTCATAGGCATCATGCACGTGTTTGCGATCTAGTAAATCCATGGATGTGGTATAACTTCGGAAGCCTATTCCGAGTGCTATTTAAAGATCGTAAATTGAAAGTCGACTATATTATATCGAAATGATCTGACGTTTTTAACTATATCCCATGAATAATATGGATAGCCTGTGATGGAGGGATTATACGTATGTAATGACCTCAACTTACATAGTTTAGCGAGATTATCTATGGTCGTCATAATTCATGAGTGGGTGAATTATGGAGATGAAATTGGATTTCGTGACGGATAAACCTAAGCTTAGAGAGTCCCAAAATATGAAGTGTACTCGTTGAGCACTTGGGCAACGCGTTATGATAATATAGATTATTCATAAAACTTCATCGGATTAAATGAGTTAATTCGAATCGTTTAATCGATTAGACGAAAACACATGCATAAGTTTTTTTTGTCAATCGTAATTATTGTGTATTTGTATTTGATACATAATTTGATTAGATACACATTAATTAATTGTCAAATGAGATTTTGACACATGCCATTAAGATATGTATTTGTTATTTAATGTAAATAAAATACATATATAACAATAATTATATTAATTAATTATTTAAATATTTAAATGTTAAATATTTGAATAATTAATTGATAAAACTTTTCATAATTGTTATGAAAAATATTTAATTATTATTGGTGACACATGGCATGATTTAATTAAACTTTACTTGTGTAAATATGATTTGTTAACATAAAGTTTAATGTAATTTGATTGGATCAAATTTTGAATTGACAAAAATACCCCCTAAAGTTAGTTTTGGTCTTCTTTTTATTTTGAAAATTTTGTTTTCTTCATTTGGAGAACACCATGGCCGAACATAAACCTAAACAAAAGCTCTCAATTTTGATTTGTTGAAACAAGAAGGAAAAGGAAGAAAATCAATAAAAAGCTTTAAGAAATGAAGGAATTAAAGGTAATTCTATATATCTTTAAGCTTGAAAGCATGTTTCTTATTTCTTGATGATCTAGTAAGATTCTAGGGTTTCCTTTTTTCTTAAGAATTTGGGGCTTTTGGTTTTGGTGGATGAATTGGAAGGCTTTGAGCATGTGTGAAGTAGATTTGGATGATATTATTATAATTATTGTCCAATTTGATCATTTGATGATATGTTGCCATTCTAGAGTGTTATGACCACTCTTGTAATGACTAGAATTGTTCTTGGGTGGTTCATGTGTGGTGACTTTGATTGGTGTTTTGATTAATTGGATTAATCTTGAAAAATTGGATTTAAAGCATGAAAATTGACATTCTTACATTCTGGATCAGATCTGGAATAACAGTGAATATGGTGATGAAAAATATGTCATTTGAATGTATTGGATGTGTTTTGAGTGTTGGAATAATTTCTGAAAATTATTTCGGAGTTGAAATAAACGAAAACGATGAAAAACGGCGTTATCGGGTGATTTTTGAACCAATCGGGTGACGGCTGCCTAAACAGTGAATTTGTCCTTGTTCGGGAAGCCCATGAACTGACCTAATACTATTGGGGCTGACCTGGGTAGCCCTTATGTGTATTGGGTGGTCGGTCTGGTCAAAAACGTGTTTTATACCATTTTACGGAAAAACGTTTTTGTAAAAGTTTCGCGACATGTCTTACTTATTTATTTCGTTATTTGATATCGAATTAATATGCTTAGGTGAAATATGAATGACTTATTCTTATTAGATATTGAATAATTTATTCGGTAATTTAAAAAGCTTTAAAATTACGATTTCATCCGAACAGCGTTTCCGCTGCGCCCTTTGCCTAAGACCCCAATAAAATTAACGGGAGAAAATTATGTTAAGTGGAAAAGTAACATTAACGCTATCCTGGTATGCGAAGACCTAAAGTTTGTCCTGATGGAGGAATGTCCTCCCTAGACGGCCAGAAATGATGGCCTAGCTGTGCGCGATACCTACAAGAAATGGGTCGCATCTAATGAGAAAGCCCGCTGCTACTTGTTAGCAGGGATGTCTGAGGTTCTTGCTGCAAAGCATGAACCTATGGCTTCAGCATCTCATATGATGGAGTCATTGCAGGGCATGTTCGGGCAGCCTTCTGAGCATCAACGTCATGAGGCCATGGTCTCAGCGATTACTGCTAGGATGAAGGATAAGACTGTAGGAAACGACTTTCCTTTGCACGACGGAAGTTGCTTGTGGTGGCACCAGGTTCGGTATGGATATTTAAAATTTTATTTGCCTTCTCTCTTTGTTGTAGTAGCCGTGATCAATCCTTTGGTGTCTAACACTTGGATCAACCACTCGATCTTCCGAACTATGACTCGAAACTAACAAACCGAAGTATGGGCTTCACTCACAAAGATTAAACTCTAAACAATTTAGAGAATCAATATGTTACAATTAGTATTTGGCTTTAGGAATTTCAAACACTCTCACAACACTTGAGAATGTTTGAACTCTCTCTATTTTCTCTCAAATCTTTCTCACAATACTTGTGTGAATGTTTGCAAAAAGTTAACCTTAGAATTGATAGAAATGGCAGATATTATATTCTCTTACACAAGCCAACTAACCTTGTCATTAAGCATCTAATGCTTTCTTGCAATGGCCAACACAAAATGTGAATGCCTTACCAAAGCATAAGAAATGATAAGTTAAGAAAATGACTTTGTCATTAAGCATCTAATGCTTTCTTTCAATGGCAAACACATAAATGTGGAGGCCATACCAAAGCATAAAATGTATTAGCTAATGACAAAACTATTAGGTGTATACAAGTCACCTAATAGACATAATTGATTGGATAACATGGTAAGCCTTATGGCTTTGTCTCCTAAGGTAAATAAAAATCACCATCTCAATAATGATTAAGTTACCTTCAATTATGTTGTAGTAATTATCTCATAATCAAGACTTAATTATCTCATAATCAAGGAATTCTAGAAAATATTAAGTTAAACTAATTTAACATAGTTTTCATTTATGACAATAAATATTATTAATCTCATTAATAATATATAAATATAAAGTGAGCATATAATTAGATAATCTAATTATATTTGGTTTGCTACAGTTAATCGAGCTAGCACGGGGACCAAATGGACATACGGTACGATCTCCAATAATTCTGAAATATTAATTAAACTTTTTAATCAAATATTACAAATTATTAACTCCGCGTTATTCCACTAAAAACTCGAAGTTGAACTCCCGTTACCTTAGATGGATAAAATAAAACCGAACAACTTCGGTGTCCATCGATATAGTCATTACATATGGATATAGCCCTTCACGAATATCTCATAAATAGAGCTGGGTCATAAGTCCGTTAAACCCCTCTAAATATTTTATCCTTAAGCACCATTGATTCTATAATGAACAATCAATTCATAACAATTAAGAATATAAAACTTTCTATTCGTAATAGAAAAGTTGAGCGCTCAAATTGTTCAAGTCCCATCAACTCTTAAAAAAGATATTCTTCTGCTCTCGTAAGAAGGAGTGAATTCCATATCTATGTAAGAGGTTCCCACCCACACACCAAAACATATCCCAAAAATACGTAGTTATTGGCCGGGAATGCAACACCAACCTCACCATAGTAAATTAAAGGACATAGCTTGTCATGCAGGAGTTCGTAGTACACTCAGGATTAAGATCGAATCTATATATGACCATCCATTAGATAAAATGAATATCTTCGGTTAACGAATATTAAAAGAAATTTGTATTTATCTGAGTCCAATCCTATATGATCTCATCATACAAGGTGCCTCCATTCCCATGTCACTACATGAACGATCTCGTCATACAAGTAAAAAATGGACCGCAGCTATAGATAAACCACAAACAAAGTACCCTCTTTGTTTGCTCTCTATGGACTATTTATATTACTAACTTCAGAGATAAATCCTCTTGTGCATCAAACATATACTAAGTCTGAAGGTACAATAGTAATAAGGGTAAACAAGACAATTGGACAATATGCTAGATAAATAAAAAAAAACTTTGATAAAATGAATAATGCATTTATTATTATTATTATAATCAATTCTGTTTTACAATACATGAAGCTTTAGGACATAAATCCCAACAGGGACATCAGTCCAAGATCACGTCTTGAGGATGATGACCTATCTCAATACTGCTGAAACCCATGGAGCTCGTATTGACGAGCGTAGCCAGGTGACCATGATCATGGAAACTCTTTTGAAGAGTTTTCTGTAATTTAAAAGAAACTATGTTATGAACAAGTTGACTTTTACTTTGACTCAGCTACTAAATGAGCTCACCCTATACGAGTCCATGCTAGTGGATCCTCGTAAACCCAGTGTTGAGGAAAATGTTGCTGAGTCTTATAAATCTGCAAAGATGAAGAAGAATAGCACTGGGAAGGCTAAGGCTAAGCCCATGAAGAAGAAGAACAAGAAAGTCTTCAATGATGCCAAGCCCAAGGGAAAATGTTTCCACAGCAACAATACCGGGCATTGGAAAAGGAATTGTCCTAAATACCTTGCTGAGCTAAAGGAGAAAAAAGATACATGTAAATATGATTTACTCGTTATCGAAAATCTATTAGTGGAGGATAATAAATTCGCTTGAATTGTTGATTCTGGAACCACTAACCATGTCTGTTCTACTTTGAAGCTACTTGACTCATGGAGGGACCTTGCTGAAGGTGACAACACCATGAGGGTCGGGACAAGGGATGCTTTTTTGGCAAGAGTAGTGGGAGTTTCTAGTTTAAATTTTACAAATAATAGTTATTTAAATTTGAACAATGTGTTATTCATTCCCGGTTTTCGCAGGAATTTGATTTCTGTTTCTAAACTTTTTGATGATGGTTATTCAGTTTCTTTTAATAGAAATTTAGTTATTATTGGTAGAAATGGATTAACCATATGCATAGGAAACTCGGAAAATAACTTGTATGTGTGAAGACCGTTAACACATAGGTCATTGCTCAACGTTGAAATATTTAAGGTTGAGAAACCTAAAAATAAACGGCAAAAGATTTCTCACGATGACACATATATGTGGCATCTTAGACTTGGTCATATCAACCTTAACTGGATAGACAGATTAATAAAGAAAAGAGCCTTAAACCAGTTAAAGCTCGGAACTTTACCAGTCTGCGAATCCTATTTAGAAGGAAAAATGACCAGGTGACCTTTTACTGGAAAAGGTATAAGAGCCAGTCAACCACTTGAGCTGATACATTTGGACGTTTGCGGACCGATGAATGTAAGAGCCCGAGGTGGTTATGAATACTTCGTCATATTTATTGATGATTATTCTAGATATGGGTAGGTTTACCTAATGCAGCACAAGTCAGATACTTTTGAAAAGTTCAAAGAGTATCGTGCTGAGGTTGAGAACCAGTTAGGTAAAACAATCAAAACTCTACGATCAGATCATGAAGGAGAATACCTTGACAGAGATTTCGAGGAATTCTTAGTTGAGCATGGGATAGTGTCCCAGCTCACAACACCTGGAACACCACAACAAAATGATGCTGCAGAAAGGAGAAATCAGACACTACTAGATATGATGAGATCTATGTTTAGTTATAGCTCACTTCCTAGTTCGTTATGGGGATATGCATTGCAAACTGCAATGCACATCCTTAATGTAGTTCCATATAAGTCTGTTCCTAAGACTCCCTTAGAGTTGTAGAGTGGTCGTAAAACTAGTTTATGACATTTCCACATATGGGGGTGTCCAGCACATGTGTTGAAGAATAAGACTACAAAGTTGGAGCCACGTTCTCAGGTGTGCCTATTTATAGACTATCCTACGGAAAATAGGGGTGGATTCTTCTATAACCCTGAAGATAACAAAGTGTTTGTATCAAAAAATGCTATGTTTCTAAAGGAGGACTATATCAGAGAGTTCAAGCCTCAAAGTAAAGTGTTACTCGAGGAGTTACTTGCTGGTTCGAACAGCACACCATCGTCAACGACAGTTGACACAAACATAGCACCTTCGACATCTGAGCGTCATATGCAAGTTCGTCAGAATGATCTGCCACCTAGACGCAGTGGGAAGTTTGTACGACAACCTGATCGCTACCTTGGGATTGGAGAGGGACAAGTTTTCACATCCAGCGATGGTATAAATGATCCATTGACCTACCGTAGTGCAATTAATGATTCTGACAAAGAGGAATGGCTCAAAGCCATGAACCTAGAGATGGAGTCCATATACACCAACTCAGTCTGGGAACTTACAGACCAACCTGATGGGGTGAAACCCATAGGTTGCAAGTGGTCTACAAGAGGAATAGGGGAGCAGGTCTGAAGGTACAGACCTTCAAGGCTTGGCTAGTGGCCAAAGGTTATACCTAAAAAGAGAGAGTTGACTATGAGGAAACTTTCTCACCAGTAGCCATGCTTAAATCCATCCGCAATCTTCTATCCATTGCCGCATATTATGACTGTGAAATTTGGAAAATGGACGTCAAGACTGCATTCTTGAATGGAAATCTTGATGAGAGTATCTATATGGTACAACCAGAGGGGTTCATAGCCCAAGGTGAATAGTAAAAAGTTTGCAAGCTGCAAAGGTCCATTTATGGACTTAAGCAGACATCTCGATCTTGGAATATAAGATTTGATACCACGATCAAGTCTTATGATTTTGAGCAAAATGTTGATGAGCCTTGTGTATACAAGCGCATCATTGACGGGAATGTGGTTTTTTTTTTATACGTCGATGACATTTTACTCATTGGGAATGATGTAAAGATATTATTGGACGTGAAAATATGGCTAGCTAACCAATTCCAAATGAAAGATTTGGGAGAGGCCAGTTATGTTCTTGGGATTCAGCTACTTTGGGATCGCAAGAAACGACTATTAGCTATGTCTCAGACATCTTATATCGACAAGATCTTTGTGCGATTTGGGATGCAGAATTCCAAGAAAGGCAATCTGCCTTATCGACATGGAATTCATTTGTCAAAGGAACGATCTCCTAAGATACCTCAAGATGTTGAGGAAATGAGACATATCCCATATGCCTCGGCAGTTGGTACTCCAATGTATGTTATGTTATGCACGAGACCAGACTTCTATTTTATAGTGGGAGTGGTTAATAGGTTTCAATCGAACTCAGGATTAGATCATTGGGTGGCTGTGAAACATATTCTCAAGTATCTTAAGAGAATGAGAGATTATATGCTAGTATATTCTGGTGCGGATATGATCCTAAGGGGATATACAGACTCTGATTTTCAGATAGATGTCAATTCTAGGAAATCAACATCTGGATCAGTGTTTACCATAGGTAGTAGGGCTATAGTATGGCGGAGTATAAAGCAATCTTGCATTGCTGACTCCACCAAGGAGGATGAATATGTAGCAGCTTGCGAAGTAGCTAAGGAAACAGTCTGGCTCTGTAAATTCTTGGGAGATCTGGAAGTTATTCCAGATATGGATAGACCACTCACACTTTATTGCGATAATAGTGGTACCGTGGCAAATTCAAAAGAACCAAGAAGCCACAAGAGGGGAAAGTATATATAGAGGAAATATCATCTCATCAGGGAGATAGTGCAGAGATGAGACGTTACTATCACAAAGATTGCATCCGCAGAGAACATGGCTGATCCATTTACAAAGACCTTATCGGCTAAAGTGTTTGAAGGTCACCTAGATGGTCTAGGATTACGTGACATGTCATATTTTCTCTAGTGCAAGTGGGAGATTAATGGGATGTATGCCCTTGAGCTGCATGTAATATAAACGGTTTTATATGTTTTGAAATAAAATGATGCATTATTCATTTATCAAAGTGTTAATATAAATCTTGGATTTAGGGCACTAGGTGTTAAGACACCCCTACGGACTTAATTACCCAGACTTCAGATATATATATTTTTGCAGCATCTTCGATCTATGTAATGAGCTTTGGGCCAGTGACTCCCAAACCAGTTGGCTTTAGGGCACTAGGTGTTAAGACACCCCTACAGACTTAATTACCCAGACTTCAGATATATATATATATATTTGCAGCATCTTCGATCCATGTAACGAGCTTTGGGCCAGTGACTCCCAAACCAGTTGGCTTTAGGGCACTAAGTGTTAAAACACCCTTACAGACTTAATAACTTGGATCTCAGATTTTTTTTTTACTCCATCACTTTTTTTAGATGCTTCCTCCAATTAAAATAGAGCACTGAATATTACAAACTTTTCAATTACAGTTCATGTCTGTATGTTACTATGCATGTTGATAATACATGCCAACTGAGCATATGAAGATCCATTTTAGTCAATGTTAAGGAGAATTTGCAAATTAAATAATTTAAAAGGAAATAAACAAAAATTAACTTGTTCCGAAATAAATGGTTTGAGATACGTATCAGGAGTGGGAACTCCTTACTCAGCTATCTCTCACCAATTTCACCCTTTTAGTCAAAATAAAAACACAAAAATGCAAAATATTTTTGTAATTTTTGAAAATTTTTCAATTTGTTTTTTGTATTTTTCGAAAAATTTTGGACTAAAAATAAAAACAACACACAAACTAAAAACAAGGTACTGATCAGCTAATTCCCTCCCCAAAACCTAAATGAGACATTGTCCCCAATGTCTTAAACATTAGAAGAAGAGTTTAGAAAATAATACCTGGTTAGCTGAAATTCTACAAGAAATTAAAGGTTAAGATCCAGATTAACACGACGTCTCTTACCACGATCGTCCTCGGACCAATTTATCTTTGAAAAGATAGGGTCAACTTGTGGTTCATATGCTAAGAGTTGGTCAATTAGATCCGGAGCAGTTCTGGCAGTAAAAAGGAGTTCTTTTAAAGGTTTTGACACGAACCCATTTCTTCGGGCATCATCAAGAAACACACAAAGAAAATCATAAAATCCATCAACGTTGTACAGCCCAATTGGTTTATAGTGTATGTTCAGGTTCGCCCAAGATAACAAAAAAAAAATTTCCTCCAATGTACCCAAGCCACCTGGCAAAGCAATAAAAGCATCAGCACGGTTAATCATTTCTACCAGTCGTTCAGACATACCTGGCACGATCAGTTCCTCTCCGTTTGATGGTTCAATAAGATTTGCTTCTGCCAAGGGTTTTGGGATGATTCCCAAAACATGACTGCCTCCTTCTTGTACAGCTTTTGAAATGATCCCCATAAGTCCAAGATTGCCTCCGCCATATATTAAGTGCATATTCCTTACAGCTAAGACTCGACCCAATTCTTGTGCTGCTTCTACGTATTGTGGTTTAGTACCAACACTACTACCGCAAAACACACAGATGTTTTCAACTCGTCTTCTTGAAGTTGCTTCCATGTTTTACTCTGGATGTCTTCAAAAGTGCAATGATGGGTTGAATTTATAATACCTGAAAATGGTGAGTAAAAATAGCACAAGTATCTTCCAAATGACGATTAGTAGCAAAATAGTAAAATAAATCGTGATAGTAAAAAAGGTCTAGATCCTATCAGAGAAAATAAAAGAAAACAACAAAACAAATCACAATTATTAGGAAAAGACAAAGAGATATAATATGTACAAGAAAAGTAGCGGCTTGATTGACGTCTATGCACCAGGGACAAGTTTCCCATCCAATTTTCTTATTAATTGGCAAACAGGATCTTTTTGAGTCAGATTCCCAAGACTTAATTGTTGTCTTTCTTTTTGAAATTGTGTATGTAATTTGCGAATGGCTATGTGTACATATCCACTGGGATGCGTCTCAAGAGTCGAAGATATATTATCTACAGACTCCTTACTCAAGCCATCCCTAATGAATTTAATCTTATCTTCGCGGTTATCAGACATCATTCCTAAAGAACGACAACGAGTATTGCAATTCCAGCGTGCACATTTGTAACAAACACCCATTTGCTTAGCTCTACGTTTCTTTGCTTAGGTGCTTCTTCCAAAACCAGGCAGATGTGAAATAAAAGAGTCAGAAGACTCACCTGCCAATCAGACCCGTGCTTCAATTACCCAACGAATTTCATTAGGAACACCATGGATTGTTAGTAGTCTCATACGTTCCAAGCGAGCTTTGTAAACTTTCATCAGAGATTTTTGAGGGAGAGAAAGAAATTGCTTGTGAAGATTTGTGAGAGCGTCTTCCATCTTGAAATGTCTTAATCTGCAAAAACTAAACACACAAAATTAAATCACACCAAATCATAATATATACAAAAATTTCATGGGTTGCCTCCCTGCGAGCGCTAAGTTTAAAGTCGTTAGCTAGACTTTACTTCTCGATCGTTAGGCTGGATCTGAAAGTGTGACACTTTGTTTTTGTCGCTCAAATGATTCTCCCCAGTAGTGTTTGACACGCTGACTGTTAACCTTGAATATGTTGTTGGTATTGGGATCCAGTAACTCAACAGCTCCATAAGGTAAAACCTGAGTGATCACAAATGGACCTGACGACCTTGATTTCAACTTTCCAGGAAAAAGTTTCAACCTCGAGTTGTACAACAACACCTGCTGCCTTGGTTCCAACTGTCTGTGCACTATTTTTCGGTCATGCCATTTCTTGGTCTTTTCTTTGTACAATCTGGCATTCTCATAAGCCTGTAAGAGAAATTCCTCCAACTCGTTAAGTTGGTGAAGTCTTTTCTCTCCTGCAACTTGTGAATCAAGATTCAACTTCTTCAGTGCCCAGTACGCCTTGTGTTCAAGCTCAATTGGCAGATGGCACGCTTTCCCAAACACCAATTGATATGGGGACATACCAATGGGTGTCTTGTAAGCTGTCCGTTAGGCCCATAATGCATCATCTAGTTTTGTAGACCAGTCCCTCCTTGTTGATCCAACGGTTCTCTCTAGGATTCTTTTGATCTCCCTATTTGAAACATCAACCTGTCCATTTGATTGTGGATGATAAGCTGTGGTAACCTTGTGAGTAACTCCGTATTTAGATAAGAGTGCATCGAAGTATCTGTTGCAGAAATGTGAGCCACCATCGCTGATGATTGCACGGGTCTTCTGAATCGAGTGAAAATGTTCTTTTTAAGGAATTTGATCACCACTTTTGAATCATTGGATGGCAGTGCAATTGCTTCGACCCATTTGGAGACGTAGTCTACAGCAACCAGGATGTACAGGTTTCCGAATGATGGAACAAAGGGTCCCATGAAATATATACCCCACACATCGAATATTGCAACGGTTATTCATTTATCCTCAAAATATTCCCCGTTCTCTGGCACCTGTCACATTGAAAAGAAAAAAGATAAGAATCTTTAGAAAGAGTGGGCCAGAACAAACCTGATTGAAGAACTTTTGCTGTGCAGTTTATTTTCGCTGAAGTGTCCGCCATATGGTGATGAATGACAGTGCTGCAAAACACTGTTGACCTCCTCTTATGGAACACACCGTCTTAATAATTGATCAGCACATCGTTTAAACAGGTACGGTTCATCCCAGACATAGTGCTTGACTTATTTGAAGAACTTCTTCTGTTGCTGAGTTGTCCATTCCAACGGCCATTTTCCTGACACAATGTAGTTGACATAATCAGCATACCAAGTGACTTCCTGTTGTTTCATAGCAAACAGCTGTTCATCTGGAAAAGTTTCTTTGATTGAAAGTTCTTTTCCAACTGTTTCTCCATTCTCAAGCCTCGATAGATGATCTGCCACCTGGTTTTCTGTCCATTTTCTGTCTCGAATCTCTACATCAAATTCTTGCAGAAGAAGTATCCAACGGATCAATATGGGTTTGGCATCTTTCTTTGTGATCAGATATTTGATTGCAGAATGATCTGTGTAGACCACCATTTTGGGACCCAGAAGATAGGAGCAGAATTTGTCAAAAGCGTACACAACTGTGAGCAACTCTTTTTCAGTGGTTGTGTAGTTGAGTTGAGCTTCATTCAGAGTTCTGCTGGAGTAGTAAATGGTGTGGAAAATCATTGCTTTGCGTTGTCCCAAAACTGCACCTACAGCAAAATCACTAGCATCGCACATCACTTTAAATGGAAGGGTCCAGTCTGGTGCTACAATGATGGGGGCAGAAATCAGCTTCTGTTTTAAGATCTCAAAAGCTTCCTGGCATTCTTTGGTGAAGTTGAAAGGCACATCCTTCTCCAGAAGATTACAAATAAGTTTTGCAATCTTGGAAAAGTCTTTGATAAATCTCCTGTAAAAACCTGCATGTCCGAGAAAGCTTCGAATCCCTTTGACAGATGTCGGCGGAGGTAGTTTTTCAATTGTTTCAATTTTTGCTTTGTCTACCTCGATTCATTTTTGTGAGATCCGGTGTCCAAGAACAATGCCCTCCTGTACCTTGAAATGGCATTTCTCCCAATTGAGCACCAATTTTGTATCTTTGCACCTTTGTAACACATTGACCGGCGTAAACACACACGTATAACGCAAGCGCACGTATCGTTCAAGTAGTATAAAAATATCTATCCCACGAGGACTTAATATCTATATATTAATTTTATGAGGTCAAATGATTACTAGTATCTAACAGGTTGTTTGATTGATTTGAAATGGTGACGATTCTAAATTTAAAAACAAGTAAATAAAATTGTTCGAAAGTAGGTTTTAAGAAAATTCAATATTAAAAACTATCTAGGGTTGTGATTTCTTCCAATATCATTTTAAAGATGAAGTGGTTATTTTATGTTTGTGTAATAAATCGGTTTACTAACCTGGAACACTAAATTATGCAAAAGCCTCTGTCGATGGTCAGACGCAAATACCCAGTTTAACCCAATTGAACCATATGTCTATGTCAACCAAATTATCTGCATTCATTAAGTTTAAGTTCCAATTATGGCTACCCCCGCCTGACAGGTATATTCCTATCCTGTAAGGAAATCTATTAAAGGGTTATCTATCCTCAAGGAAGATCGTGGGCTATTAAGTCTAAGGCTGAAACCTAAAATTCCTTATGTCTAGTTCATTTTAGATTTACCACATCAATCTTATTGGTGATCAGACAACAAGAAGCATTAAGCTTAAGACTTAATAAGTAAACCTTTAAATTACCCAAACTATAATTTAACCCTTTATAAACCGGTGATATTGGATTTCATCACAACCCCAGATAATTGGCTTAGTTACGACACATATTTACGGGTAGTAAAAAATAAATAAAATAAAAGACATAAAGTAAAATACTGAAAATTAAATGCTGAAAAGTAAATGCTGAAAAGTAAATGCTGAAATTAAATACTGAAAATTAAATGCTGAAAAGTAAATGCTGAAAGTAATTGCTAAAAAGTAAATTGTTGAAAAGTAAATTGCTGAAAAGTAAATAAAGTAAAATTACATAAAAGAAAAAAGCTGAGGTAAAATGATTCACTTCTATTACTTCTATTTTAGATATCTCCCTTAATATAATATATTAACTTTGCATGATAATTACCAACCAGCCATATAGGCGGTATCCAGATTAAGTCAAATTAATAATTAATTACCAACCGACCAATATGGCGGTATCCTCGTTAAGTCAGGTTTTAACTAGTTTATATATTATAATTAAGGGAGATTAATCTAAATATAGTAATAAAAATTTTACCTTTTACCCTAGCAAAGGGGAGTTACCTCCTCATTACTGAAAAGTAAAAACTGAAAATTAAATAAAGAAAAGTACTGTGCGTAAAAGTAAATTGCGGAAAGTAAAAACTGAAAATAAAGAAAAGAAAGTGCGAAAACGAAAATGAATTACTGAAAGCTGTAAATAAACAACAAGATACAATATTCTTAGTATTCTTAAGGAATTCATTATAAGAAAGTATGATTTTACAAATGAAATGGCTTGGTATTATAGGCAAAATTTTTGCCTCCATCAAATCATCCACCAAATCAATTATTAATTGCTCCACTAATTGCTCCACTAATTGCTCCACCAAATCCATTATTAATTGCTCCACTAATATCTTATCATGTTTGGTGATGATTTGATAATTTTTATTAATTTATTTTTTTGCTTTGAAAATGATTGAAAGTGACTTTAATAATTACACACTACACACTTCTGGATGGTTCATCAATTTCGGGCATGAGATCTTCAGAATTCGAAATTATTTTGTCTTTAAACGTTGTAGATCTTTGAGTCTTATTTAATCTGGAACTTGAATCAGCTCAATCCGATATCTGAGTAAAACGTTATGCCCAAAATACGACAGATGCCACAAAACTGGAATTTCCAAAACTGCACTTCGTCAAAACGCCCTTTCAAGTTTCCAATCTCCAAAATTAAAATACAAGTCCAATAATTGCCCTTATTTGACCCATATTTCATCCTAAATGATTTCATTGAGACCCGATATTATTTTATCTGCAAAATAAAATAAAACACATCAAAACGTTCATCAACCCGAGAAACTAAACAAAATATTAAGTTAAGGGGCGGTAAATATTGATATATTTTCCGCTCATCACACCCCCAAACCTAACATTTTGCTAGTCCTCGAGCAAAACAACAAAATAAAAATAAAATTAAACTAAGCCACTTTCATAGGGATCACGGTTGCATTTAGCATATGCAACAAGCCTTTAAACCCCTAGGTGTCCCTAGTGGACGAGTTGTAGTCTCGTGAGGGCTTACAGCAACGATACCCACAAACGTTTTACAAAGTAAAAAGATAATAAAACTAATGCACACAAAAGCAAAAGACAAGAGAAAATAGAATAAAGAAGTTAGTGACTAATCAGGTGAAACTTCTACTCCAAGTCAATAGTTGTTTTGTTTCATTCTAAATTACAAAATAAGTAAATTCTCCGATTATTTTTACCATTCTTCATATACACAGCCAACAAAATATTAAACAACTCATTTTTGCCCACAACAGTCATAAGTGCAGTTGATAAGAGAGTAATTATTTTTGTCCTAAAGTTCTATCAGATTTAACACCTTTTGGTAGCAATGGAATAATTTTTCTCATTTTTCTGATTTTTTCTTTGATTTTTTATTTTTTATTACATATCTTCCATTTATGTAGCGAGTGTTGGGTCGGTGGCTCCCAAACCAGTTGGCTTTAGGGCACCAGGTGTTAAGACACCCCTACAGACTTAATTACTCAGACTTCAGATATATATATTTTTGCAGCATCTTTGATCCATGTAGCGAGCTTTGGGCCAATGACTCCCAAACCAGTTGGTTTTAGGGCACTAGGTGTCAAAACACCCTTACAGACTTAAGAACTTGGATCTCGGACGTTTTTTTTTTTTTTTTTTTACTCCATTGCTTTTTGAGATGCTTCCTCCAATTAAACTAGAGCACTGAATATTACAAACTTTTCAATTTTAGCTCATGTCCGTATGTTACCATGTATGTTGATAATATCTGTCAACTGAGCATATGAAGATTCATTTTAGTCAATTTTATGGAGAATTTACAAATTAAATAATTCAAAGGATATAAACAAAAATAACTTGTTTCGAATTAGGTTTGAGATACGTCTCAGGAGTGGAAACTCCTTACTCAGCTATCTCTTACCAATTTCACCTCTTTAGTCAAAATAAAAATACAAAACACAAAATATTTTTTGTAATTTTTGAAAAATTTTCAATTTTTTTGTATTTTTCGAAAATTTTGAAATAAAAATAGAAACAACACACAACTAAAAAAACAAGGTACTAATCAACTAATTCTCTCCCCCAAACCTAAATGAGACATTGTCCCCAATGTCTTAAACAGTAGTAGAAGAGTTAAAAGATAATACCTGGTTAGCTGAAATTCTACAGGAGATTAAGGTTAAGATCCAGATTAACCGACGCCTCTTGCCACGATCATCCTCGGCCAATTTATCTTTGAAAGGACAGGGTCAATTTGTGGTTCATAGGCTAAGAGTTGGTCTATTAGATCCGGAGCAGTTCTGGCAGTAAGAGGAGTTCTTTTAAAGGTTTTGATATGAACCCATTTCTCCGGGCATCATAAAGAAACACACAAAGAAAATCATAAATCCATCAACGTTAAACAGCCCAATTGGTTTCTGGTGTATGTTCAGTTCGCCCAAGATAGTACTATAAAAATTCCTCCAATGTGCCCAAGCTACCTGCACAAACAAGCAATAAAAGCATCAACACGGTTAATCATTTCTACCAGTTGTTCAGACATACCTGGCCCATCAGTTCCTCTCCGTTTGATGATCCAATAAGATTTGCCTCTGCCAAGGGTTTTGGGATGATTCCTAAAACGTTACTACCTACCTCCTTCCTGTACGGCTTTTGAAACGATCCCCATAAGTCCAAGATTTCCTCCGCCATATATTAAGTGCATATTCCTTGCAGCTAAGACTCGACCCAATTCCTGTGCTGCTTCTATGTATTGTGGTTTAGTACCAACACTACTACTACGCACTACCGCAAAACACAATCTTTTCAACTCGTCTTCTTGAAGTGGCTTCCATGTTTTTATTTATTTCTTTTTCAAATCAAGATGCCTTCAAAAGTGCATTGACAGCTGAATTTATAGTACCTGAAAGGGTGAGTAAATAGCACAAGTTTCTTCCAAAGGACGATTAGTAACAAAATAGTAAAATAGATCGTGATATGGTCAAAAAGGTCTGGATCCTGTCGAAGAAAATAAAAGAAAACAACAAAGCAAATCAAATTATTAGGAAAGACAAGAGATATAATATGTACCAAGAAATAGACGTATTACGATTTATATTAATATTTTATGCGTACAAGACAAGTTTCCCATCCAATTTTTCTTATAAATTGGCAAAACAGGGTCTTTTTGAGTCAGATTCCCAAGACTTAACTGTTGTCTTTCTTTTTGAAATTGTGTATGTAATCTGCGAAAGGCTATGTGAACATATCCACTAGGATGCATCTCAAGAGTCGAAGATATATCATCTAAAAGACTCCTTACCCAAACCATCCCTAATGAATTTAATTTTGTCTTCGCGATTATTAGACACCCATTCCTAAAGAACGACAACGAGTATTGCAATTCCAACGTGCACATTTGTAACAAACACCCATTTGTTTAGCTCTTCGTTTCTTTGCATAGGTGCTTCTTCCCAAAACCAGGCAGATGTGAAATAAAAGAGTCTGAAGACTCACCTGCCACAATCGGACTCGTGCTTCAATTACCCAACGAATGTCATTGGGAACACCATTGATCGTCAGTAACCTCATCCGTTCCAAGCGAGCTTTGTAAACTTTCTTAGATTTTGAGGGAGAGAAGGAAATTTCTTGTGAAGATTTGCGAGAGCTTCTTCCATCTTGAAATGTATTAACCTGCAAAAAACTAAACACACAAAATTAAATCACACCAAATAACACTATATACAAAAATTGCATGGGTTGCCTCCCTGCTAGCGCTAAGTTTAAAGTCGTAGCCGCAGACTTGACTTCTCGAACGTTAAGCTGGATCTGAAAGTGTAACACTTTCTTTTTGTCGCTCAAATGATTCTTCTCCCCCAGTAGTGCTTGACACGCTGTTTTTAATAAAACCTTGAAGTTTTGTTAGCGTCAGGATCATGTATCTCAAGGTATCTCAACGGCTCTATTTGGTAAAACTTTGGTGATCACGAATGGACCTGACCACCGTGATTTTGGCTTCCATGGGAAGAATTTCACCCTTGATTTGTTTAACAGTCCTTCTTCCCTGGTT